>JAITYZ010000329.1:0-11092 GCA_027744595.1 Paronellides praefectus | reverse complement strand
TGAAAAAACTGAGTAAAGTCACACTCTGTTGGATTGTTGTAAAGGATCACGAAAGAAGAGAGAGAGAGAAAGAAAAAGGGGGACGGAGAAAAACGTGTCAGACAGAACATTGGTACACTCCTTACAATGTAGACATACATACATACATACATATTATGTGTATACCAGTTTGTTTGATTGTGTAGATCTACTGCTTGTTGGCTTGTAAAAAGAGAAAGTGAAGAAGGAAACTCAGTCAGCAGCAGCAGCATCAGAAGGAAACGTGTTTGCATGCTCCGGTAAAAAATAATCTTAGAAAAAGAAAAAATAGAGTCATGAATCTTAAAGGTAAGAAAAAAAACTCCATACGGTGTAGACAGAAAAGAAGTAAAAAATATAAAAATGGAATAACCGTAAAAAGGTATAGAAAGATAGAGAATAGACAGCAACAGCATGAACAGCATAGGGAACAGCATGAAGTATCCGTGTTGTCATACATATGCATAGAATTCGAGCATTACGAATTCGCATAAAAACTTTTGACCTGTATTTATTTTATATTTTTCAAAAAGTACAATACAAAGCCAAAAGAACAACGCCCGCGTAAAGTGGCGTAAGACATGTGTAACAAATGGACGAACAACCTGCATGCAATATTGCATAAAAAATACACTATTTTGCTGTCATTTCAAACATTTTTTTGGAAGATAAACTGGAAGACAAGAGAACAAACTGCCATATTGCTGTTGCCAGTGATAAAATACATAGATCACGTCATCATACCAAGATCATCCTTTCCTTCCAGCTATACAATATATTATTATATAGTCATTCACACAACAACACACGCTAAAAGTATCACCTCAAGAAACAAACACGCAAAGCAGCAACCAACCATTTACTTTCGTGCTGCTGCCGTGGTAAGTTTTTGTGAGAGGATCTTACATTTTTTATCCTCTTTAATAAATACAAATTTTTTTGGAGGTAAACCAAATAACCATTGGCATACATACTCAATGAGCATAGTGTACGTTCAATAAGTCATAGCCTTTTTCATGCGCTATGTCATCTCCTCAAAAATTGTGATATCATGATAGCTTCACTGACACGATCATCATCATATTATCATGAATTGAAGTTTCTTGCTCCTTCACTAGAGAGGTAAAAAAAGTAGAATATGACATGCCATGTCATATCCTTGCATGATCTATTTTCTTCTTCCCAAATAGAAGGGGGAAATGGGGAAATGTGGCAAGAACTTTTGAGGTGATGTTTGCTATTACCAATCTTTGCAGTTTTCTTTACATTTTTTTGGTAAATTAGAAAGCGGAAGAAAGTTTTTTATAAGTCATCCATCCCTATCCTACCAACATTCAATGAACTTTGAAAGATGATAGTAGTGGTAATCCTGGTGATGGTCCACATAATATGAAGGCATGCATAGAAATATATAAAAAATATATACAATGTGCATAATGAAGAGTCAAGTCACACAGATCATTGTCCTTTTGTATAGTCACAAACCAGCTTATAACCATGAAGCCACAAGCATTATTCCCATTGGTACAAAGTGTAATATGCGTTTGGGCTAAAGAACATTGACGTGGATCATATCACACACACGCTGTCTACCTAACTCTCAAAATTCTCAATCTTCTGGAAAGAAAAAACGGAAGACATGATCCAATCCATTTCCTATCGAAAAAAAAATCTCTCTGGTGTGATATGGAATGATAGTACATAAACGTGAGCGTTCAGACCAGCAAAATCTAGTTAGGGCGGATCTATACACATGCTGCTGCTGACAAGTAAGTGAGCTAGAATGAAAACGAGTATTTGCTCAAGTTTTATAGTGTAAATAAGGCACAAAACCATAACCATCTTATATGAGATTTGTGGTGCCAGTGTACCAAACATTTTTTTACAGGGACTAAAACACACACCACACGGATATTGTGTAAAATGTATTTGATACACACAGGCAAGTGGAAGAGCACGGACGATTTATCTGCGAAAGGGGCAAGTTTATTGACACATTTTACTCGGAGAAGATACACACAAACGCAAAAAAAACGCACCTCCCCTTGACATTTGGCTCGGCTGGAAAAGTTATATTTTTTATTATGTTGAAAAGAAGTATGCGGTATCATCTCCTTTTAAGCTTTATACGTGCTCTACTCTCACACGTGTCCCGCATTTTGTGCGGAGGAAGTTGAAGATCAGCAATAAAGCACAAAAAATCTGCATTGTGCTCTTTTACATGATGTTTATCTAGTAAAAAATATTGTGAAGCCAAATGTACCTACCTATTTAGCCCAACATAAAAACTACCAAACTGAAGGTATACAAATGCGACAACAACAGACCTCACCACAAAAACAACACAACAGTCAGCACTGCCATAATAATAATAATAATACCATGATACTTGATACTTTTACTCCAAAAGGTACAAATTNGATACTTGATACTTTTACTCCAAAAGGTACAAATTGTGATATAAGATACGTAGACATGAATTTCTCAAAAGTTTGCTTTCCTTTTGTGTGTCTGTACTCAATTGTTCTTTCCTTTCTATTGACCACCCACAGTGAGCTGAATATTATTCATATGAACTGGAGAAGCCAAAATATTATAAAAAACAATATCATTGTCCTCTCAGCATCACCATCACCGCCAACATCATAATGACTTGATATACGACTATGAATATATGTATGTAAAAAGAAGAAATAATAGATGAAAAGAGCCATAAAAATTTCATTCTTTTTCAGAAAAAAGAGAATTTATAGGAATATTTTGTCAGAATACTAGGAGCATAATGGGTTCATTTCATGAATGCTTGTCGCCGTTTCGCCTCTTCTTATCTTCGCAGTTTCGACTTGTGGTAACGGTGCATCAAATCATCATTCGAAATACTTTTTTTTGGCATCTCTATAAAAACGTATAAAGACACTGTCAAGTAATAGCAAATGAACTAAAAAAGGGATTATATTATCATTATTATTATTATTATGTATCAGGAGGAGCTACAAAGCAAAGAAAAAGAGTAAAAACGAACGCACATATTATAAGTAAAGCAGAAGAGAAAGGAAGCAAAGGTAAAAGTTATGTAGCGGCAGCAGCAGTCACATATAATTTTTTTTTCTCGACAGACGGACTTTTTTCTCTTCTTCTTCTTCTCTGGATAGATTCGAATGGGGATGACATGCTCCAATGGGATTCATATTATATGCTTAAGAAGGGAGCACATTAAGGAGAAAAAGCTCATTTATTTCACACATGAATGAACTGCCTAACTAAGGGCAAAGGAAATAGATGCCAAGAAAAGCCATTGAGACTTTTGGTCGGGTCGTCATCATATCATAGAGTGTATATAGTGGGTAGTAGTACTAATCGACAGTGTGTACCAGAAGAAAAAAAAATTCGTTGTACTCACCATCATTGAATTTCATTTCAAGTTTGCCTTTGTGGCTATGAATTTTACGAAAGAAAAATATAAGCATTCCCATCCCATACGTAATACGCGGCGTAACAATAAGTCTAGTAAAAAAAATATAATTCTTCGAGAGAAAATTCAGTTTGATCAGTTAGTACAGCAGCACATGAAGACGTGCCATGTGTGAGTGTGTCCATGAAAAATTCAGGAGAATGTTGGCTTCATCTTAAAATAAAGACGGAGTGCATTATTATGGTGAACTAGTGAACATATCATAAGACATTGTATGGTAATAAAGTATAGGGCAAGTGTAATGCATCATATTTGCCATCATATCACTATTGCCTGATTCTTCATCAAACCGTAGCAAAAAAAATGAAAACGAACAATGAAACAGAAAAAAGGAATAGAAGGAAAAAGTGGGGAAAATCGTTAAGATGGATAGTCAACCAGTCAGCAAGAGAAAAGGAAGACTGTGTCATTATATTTCCATTATCTTTCTCTTCCCATTTCAGAATCTTCCCACACACGCATAAGCACAAGTAAAGTTTGTATGCAATGATAACTCAACTTTTTTACTCGCATTCCTCTTGCGCTCTGGTGCTAGTATAAAATTGGTAAACTTTACAAATGTAATGTTCATTGTTCATACCGGTATCACACACATGAGAGTATTGTCTTCATTATGGCAATAATCGTAACAATAATAAAAATATAATGTCTGTTTAGTCTATATATGGTGGAAATATATAAAAGATGAAATAAGAATATGTATACTATATATTGTGTGTACATATATATATTTTGTGGGAATATCCTCGGCTTGAGGAATAAGCTTACCATAAGTCCCTTGCCATATTTGAAGGTAAGTCGCATTGCAGTCTGGAGAGTTGCTAATAATCCCAGCAGCCCCAGCAGAGCCGCCTCTTGAACTACCACTGCCTCCTATTGTCCCAACGCCACCACCCCCAGACGAGAACATTGAGGAAGAGTAGCTGGAGCTACCGGCGTTGCTGTCATCTGTGGATTTACCGTGTTGAGGTCCTATATAAAATTTCAAAAGTGAGATCCAAACTATTTCCCCGGGGGCACCTTGTAAAAAGTACGTGCACGATGTTCGGTCAGGCAGTGAGTGTTGCGGAGACGTGAGAAAGCCACGATTGTTCTGTAAGCTCGAAATGGTGAAGAGGCAGTTGTGGTTCTCGACGTACGAGTGGGAACTTATTGGCAAGTATTTGATCTCCACGTCCACGTGGAAGCCCTTTAATGAATTAAAACACAAAAATTACATATACAAAAAAGTACAACACTGAATGTAGAAGAGGGAAAAAGTTTCTTAATTATGAGCATCGCTACAATAAGGGTTAGAGGGGAGTGCAATAATGCAATAGTACAAACTAGTGAATAAAAACTATGTTTCTGTGCTTCAAGTTGTACTGATTAGCCTAAAGGCGCGTTTGTCTGATGTGAAGAATGCCATATATATATGAAAAATTAAATGTTCTAGTTTCTAAAGATAAAATCAGCAACTTTAGCTAAACGATTTACTGAAAATATAAATACATAAATGTAGGAATGTAACGAGCGCGGAAAATAATTTGTTCGATAAGTTTGAGCTTTTCTAAATTTTAATTAAAATAGCTCGGCTAATCAATGATTTTTATTACAAAATGCCTTACGATGTGGTCTATCTTTACTGTTATAGTACTTTTACTATATTTTAACAACTATTTAGTAATCGCCAGAATAATCAACAAAATATAGCAATTTAAAAATACTTTATTCATAAAAATTATTATTTACTTGGTTAAAACGCTTGAACCATAAACTAACAAGAATTGTTCAGCATCTCGACTCGGCCGGTTTTTCGAGTACTCGTTACATCCCTAATAAGGTAAATGTCTACATAAAGGGAGCACCCCATTAATTAAACTTACTCTAATAAGACCTTCATTTTAAAAGATGTAAACTCTGAGACTGAAGGTAATTATTTTGCTGAACCAACAAAAAACTGCTGACTGCAAGTGTTTACAATTATTTATTATATATATGGTGGCGTCATATCTATCACCGTCCTCCTGCCTATTTGTTACACTTGCGTGTATAGTCATTAGTATTCCAGCGACTTTCTCCGAATCTATTAATTTAGGGAAGCATGACTCTGCAAACTTTCGTGGCTATACGGTGCTATACACACATGTCTATAATAAACTTGAACTCTCAACCAACAACGACCAACAGCCATCCACAAAGCTTCAGTCTCAGATTAATTGCGCATTCACTCGGGTGCTCTAAGTAGGAGGTGTAATTGCCAATTTCCCATTACCTGGAGCAATTGCTTTAATTCTCGAGAATTCTTTGCAGTACAACCAACTAACTTTGTTACGTTTTACGCAATAAAGAACCTGATGTAATAATAGCGCGGGAGTTTCATGTGTGAGGGTGAGAGAGAAGCTATTAATTAATTAATTACCTGGACAGGTGTGGGTGGAATATTCTGCATCAAATAATCTGTTGGAGCGGAATGAAAAACCATGAGCATTTGATTTCCACTCGAGGTAACAGTCGGCAGTTTTCCTCCACCACAAAATCTGAGCAGAACGGGATCCCTGATGGTATATCCATCGTAAATGGTCACGTGGTCTGAAGTTGAGTCACAGTCTTCACCCACCGCTACATCTTGTGTTTGTCCTTTTCCAGACGATGAATCCGAGCCTGGAGCCATACCTCCTCCTCCTGACGACACTCCATAACCACCCCCTGAAGGATAACCAGCCTTTTTGGCTGCCAACCTGTTACGAACGTAGATGAGATGTTCCTTGTCCTGTTTTAATTTAATCACTGCACGATGGCCCGTTTTGGCACTCTCTTTTGGTATTGTTATTCCATAGAAGCATGTAACGTTTCGTGGATAGAGGCCGGGAAAATTGGGAGTTTGCAGAGCACATCGTTCCTTGTCGCATGATTGGAATAATAAGGAACAAACCGTTCCTGAAATGAGTTGACCACGTTGATATGGTCGGCTTGGTAAGCCATACCGTACCGTAGAATCCTTTTTCCGGAGAAACTTGAAAGAAAGTCGGAAGTCAAAGGCAAATGTACCTGGATTTACAGGGATGCTGAACAGGGAAAGTGTTAAAGTGACACGTTGAGTTTCGCTGAAGAATACAGCCTGACCCCAACCTTGTACCACACCAGTGGCCAGCCGTTGAGGGACGATCGGGCTCTGTCAGCGTTACGTGACCTTCACTGCACGTTGGGCTCTTGCTATCCGAGTCTGTTGGGAGTACAAGGTGCGGATCGGAGGAAATTGGAGGTCCCAATGTTACACTATTGAATATTAGCTGCAATAAAACAATAATTTCATTTTATAAAATTACCTCGTTTTCGTAATAATACTTTACATTTTGGTGGTAACTGCTTTTTAGTTTAGTGTTTTCACCTGAACTAAATCACCAAATCTACTACCGCCTGCGGCAAACGTCAATTGGCAGACGTACGGCAGCTGGGACTCCCTAGAGCTGGGTCGATGTACAGCAATCGAGTACGTTCCACCAATTTCCCCATAATACGTCCGGTTACACGCTGTATACAAAAGAACACATAAAACTCTTTGAAATCTCTATACTTTTAAACGAGACACATAAAATTTGCACTTATTTGCATTGATTTGTAAGGATGTCCGTTATTAGGTATACATTATTATCTAAAACTGAACAAAACATTTAATCCAACTCTGTTTATACATTTAAACTATCTAACCATACCTGAGTTTGTAGAGAGGGATTCAAAAGAAATCTTAAATGTACTGCCACTTTTCTCTCCAAATTTACTCTTTTCTCATTGTGCCAGAATGTAACAGCCAAGTTTACATAGACATCCTCCTTGTTTATGCAGACAACTACACGAAATTCTGTCTCAAGTCTCAACTCTGCTGCTCGCAACTTATCCAGTCCACCAAAGTTTGCCTTTCCTTGCTACTTAAACGTCTTGAAATCCGTTAAAGTCTCACAAGCAACACACATTTTATTTACTCTTTGCTCCCTTTTCCTTTTTCATCATGTTCCCTCTCTTCTTTTTCTCGCTTTCTCTTTTCATTCATGCATTCATTTTGTATATCCTTAAATAAGTAATGCCCTCACAGTATTTATATGGCATTATAAACTTTCTCTTTTAAAAAACTACTTTTTTGTAAATACAGCTGACGATATTATATCCGTTTTTCCTGATCCTCTACACAATGCAATGCATTTACACTTATCTGCGCGCATTAAACTACAGAGGCCATCTACATAACACAAAGAAAAAAGTATTCAAAGTATTTCATTATTACTTGGTTTACTCATCTATATAAGCCCTGTTTTCTTTCTCGTTGTGTCTACTGCTCCCACACTAATCAGATGGATCCGGAGTCTAGATTTCAGAGAGATAGAAAGAGAGACTGCTGTACTGCTACAGTCAAGTATACAGCAGTCCTCTGGCCTGTCTCGTTGGGCCCGTATGTCTACGTCTACAGTACCCCCACCGCACCGCAGTGGAAGTGAAAAGTTTTCTCTACGGATTTCATTCTTTAGCCTACTTGTTCCAATAAACGTTCCAATAGTTTTTTTTTGAAAAGTATTTACAACCAGTTTTTTTCACCATATCGTAACATGGAAAAAGTACGTAAATGTAACGGTAATGACGGTTATGTGTTGGCAGTAAAGATAAATAGAGAACGCATACATATATTATTGTGCCATGTTCCCCTATGCACTGCATAAACCAATGCAAATAAAAAGAATGCAATCGAATTTGCTCTTTTCAAATCCGTAAAGCCCATACCAGCCAAAAAAACCTTCCTTACACAAATTTATTAACGAAAGGAACCAGTTTCACATCCTGTCACTTTTGTTGTTGTGATTGTATGTTTTTTAGTAATACAAAAAACAAAGCGCGTATTTTATTATTGCATGAATCCTTGTGAAACTACAAAAAATACCTTACAATATACAGCTAGATATATTGGAGAAAAGTAATGATTATTATGTGCAATGATCAAAATATGTGATACACTGTTTCCCTAAAATTCTACAAAGTTTTCTCAATGAAATCGATATAAAATGCAAACAGTAGCCTGTATACTTCCACAACGATCACACTAGAGTAAGGGAATTACCAAATGCTTGTTCATTTACTCGCTTACTATGTGGTCACGTTTACTTTTAATTTCAACTTACAAGTGCATACATACATTTACTACATATAACCTAATCCAACAAGGCAATATAGTGTACTTTAATATTATAGGCTATGTGCAGACTTGAGAAAAGAATACTAATCGACTGTCTGGCCATGGCATACGTAAATACATACACTTTTTTCAGCACACACGACGCACACATGCACACTCCACTTGGTTTTTTATCTTTTTCTTTACCTTTTTTTTACTTTTTTCTTCCGTGAAAGGTACACATAAAAAGGGAAGTTGTGCAGAAAAGATAAATGTTTGGATTTATGTACTCCCTGAGAGAGAGACAGAGAGAAAAGAGCGCTTATATTTATAGTCAGTTATTCATACACGTGTTTGTATGGTGTATAGGTTTACTTATAGTGCCCTGATATATGTACAATGAAAGCATAGGCGATTTCTTCCTAAGAAGAGATTTTCTTTTGTCCATCCATCCACTACCATCATCACCACTATCATCTCTCTCTCTCTCTCACGCTGTGTGTGTGTGCACTTATGTATGTGTGTGAACCAGTTTTTTATTTTCAATTCTTTCTTTTTTCTCCTTTCAACTTTCCTATTTACTGGTAGACCCTTTTTTATTCCTTTTCCTATTTCCGTGAAATAGTTTCTTTTTGTTGTTGTATTGGAGCTGCCAAATGCATTGTGTGCAAAGTACTTTTAAGTCTCTCTGTCTATCAATAGTAGTAGCTTTTAGTTGGACTTTCCTATTCCAAAGAATTTCACGGGAAATAAGAATGAAAGAAACATGCGGATAAAGATGCTGGTATGGCATGAATTGTGCTACACTGGTGGAGATAAGTAGTGACGCAAGGCACATACGACATACCTCCATATATTTTTGCTTGCATGTAATAATAAAAGACTGACCCTGATGATGATGATGATGATGACAACTATGATGAGAATCGAGGGTGCAGGACCCTTTTTATTCCTTTTTGTGACATTTTATGTACTGGTTATTGTTCATGTGTCATTTTATAAAGGTGAAATTCAAAGGATGCTTATCTTCCAGAATCTCCACCAGATATATTCTTTTTCTTACTAGTTACTACATTTTTATTCTATGTCCATTTTTATATAATCTATGTAGGTATATGTTTTAGTATTCCAATATACCTACATATTGTGTAACTTTGAGCAAATATACCATACGACAGTAGCGTACCTTATAGCTTTCAGTAAGCTATTAGATCTCTTGTTGATGATCAAAAATGACCCTGATGATGATGATGATGATGACAACTATGATGAGAATCGAGGGTGCAGGACCCTTTTTATTCCTTTTTGTGACATTTTATGTACTGGTTATTGTTCATGTGTCTTTTTATAAAGGTGAAATTCAAAAGGATGCTTATCTTCCAGAATCTCCACCTGATATATTCTTTTTCTTACTAGTTACTACATTTTTTATTCTTTGTCCATTTTTATATAATCTATGTATAAGTATAATATATTATGTATATGTTTTAGTATTCCAATATAGCTACATATTATGTAACTTACCATGAGCAAATATACCATACGACAGTAGCGTACCTTATAGCTTTCAGTAAGCTATTAGATCTCTTATTGATGATCAAAAACTTAATAGCTTATATACTTCAGAAGAGGCAAAAGAACTCAGGTTTATATGATTTGTTCTTGTGCACGTGTAGTATATGTTTGGCAACTTTACATACTTACATGTAACATTTTGTTGTTTGTTTATGTTTTTTGTGTGCCTATTATTGTATGTATATTGCGCAGCTTTCCAAGACAATGGAATCTTCTTTTTCTCTAGCATATTCTGCAGACATGCCGCAACATATTATATTTCTTGTATTTTTTGTGCATAAAACATTTCGTTTGTAACTTGTAACAGAACCTGCAGCTATTATTTATAATAATGCCTGTGAAAGTGCCTTGCCTACCATACCTACATATATATACAATATGTTATATTTATTTCAGAAAATTCATTGCACTGAAAAACGATCCAAGATTTGAATTGTCTTTTATTAGAACTCCCTTGGGGATATATGACTGTACACTGTACACATCATACCCTACCATATGGGCTATAATAGTAAAAGCAGCAGAGCAACCATCAACTTTGAGTCAGCAGCAAACAGGGAAAGTTATTTGGCGGTTGTTATTCTATTGCTTTTCCAGCCTCCCTTGTACGAACATCACGTTTATAGCATTTCATACAATGATACTAGGTATATAAATACATTCATTGTATGCCTAAATAGGTTTTATAGGCCGTCCGTCGGTCGTCTGATGGTATACTTGCTCAAAATACCGACACTGATGTAAAGCAATAGAAGAAACAAGAGCAGAAAAAAATAAAAAAATATCACATATAATATATCGCAGCAGAGAACAAACAAACAACACGTGTGGAATGTTGACTAGTTTGTGACATTTGTTTTTCGTGTATAATAACGCGGCTGTATAGC
>JAITYZ010000328.1:0-11843 GCA_027744595.1 Paronellides praefectus | reverse complement strand
CATTGTTAAAAACAGCAGCAGCAGAAAAAAAGACATGATCATATAAACTAGCAAAGTAGTAGTTTGGATATATAACAAGAAAGTAAATCAGTCTTTGTAGCTTATACCCAATAAGTATTTTCGACAAAACCACGTTTCCAACATACAACCTGCAAGGCTACTACTTTAGCATTACAGCAGAAGCAACAGCAACAGGATTCTCAAGCAGCCAGACTTACTAACCTGCATCTTTTTTTCTTCTCCATGACTTTGTCTTGTGCTCCTTCCACTTGTACTTCTTCATCTTCTACGCCTTCTTCCCACAAAGTCTGTAACGAGGCCAGATTTGAGTCTACTTGCTACTTTTGGCGGCGGGATTTTATGGAACAAGACCTATAAAACATTTGGAGAAAACCACTTTATTGCCACATTACTTCAGGGAGTCCAACCAAATATTTGCCATTCATTTGCTGGTCTCATTCTGATGACTGAAGCGAGTGAAAATTTTATTCAATAAAGAAGAATAAAAGACAACAGAAGACATACCTACCAAATATCTATAAAAGTAACTTTTTAGCTGATTGGATTAACCATGCCACGAAGAAAGCAAGATTGTCCTAAGCGGATGAAATGTAAGTTTAAATGAAAATTTATTTATTTTTTTAAATAGTTTTTTTTCAGAGTGTTTAGCTCATTTAAAATACTACATTAAAACCCGTTAGCTTGATTAATTAAAATCGTCTAAATGCGGTACTGCACATTGATTTTTCTCAGCCAAAATCGAAAAAAGTCTTCAAATTGCATAACAGTTTTCACGTCGTACGTGAACCATTCACTAATCTCCAGCTAAATACAAAAGTTTTATGTCATAAACCCATAAAGCTTACAAATTTTACTAATAAACTTGTTAAAATATTTAATCCAGTCTAAAAGACAAAGTCAATTATATATAAAAATATATTACTATATCATAGGCTTATAACATACTATATTTACACACAAGTTGGTAGTCCAATGTTTGCATACAATCAAAAATTATCTACAACTCTTTTATTTTCTACCACTCACACTGAATTTGTTTTCATGCATCGAGGTTTGTTATAAACCTCCTAATCACTATTATTACCCTTTCGTTCCACTCAACTTTATTTCATATGATATGATTTGATGAATAAAAGGAAACTAAAAAAACGAATTCACGTCCTCCAAAGAAAAACACAAGCGTAGTAAAATATATAATCTCTCACAAAAGTGCACACGTACCTACACGCTATGATTTTTTGCTTCCTCTTTTTTTATACTTCTTCTCCAGCAATAGTAAAGGTAAAGCAGAAAGTATCATCATAATCATGATCATCAACAACACAACTCTATTTTTTTGCTAAATAAAAAAGCTGTGAGGTAATACAAGAGGATAATAGAGAAAAGTAGAAGTAGTAAGAGTCGAGCAATAGCAATAGAGTGGAATGGTTTTAGTAGATTCTCCAGGAAATCCAGAGCTAACACCACCACCACCACCGCCATCATCATCATCATCTTACCATACCGCACCACTTTTATTCCACACCAAACAGCCCCCACCACACAGAGCACCGTTTTAGTTTTTTGGTACAAAATGATGATGATGTTGATGATGAAGCAAAGCGAGAGAAAAAGAGTATAAAAAGAAGCAGGGGAAAAAAAGCTTAAAGTAAAGCAGAGCAGAGCAGTAATAGTAAAATGGTATAAGTGAGTAATATAATAATAGAATAGAGAACAGTGCTGCTGTCGTGATAGCTGAGAGAATGAGTGAGTGAGAGACGATGGAGTTGGAGACGACGACGAGGACGACGAAGATGAAGAAGAAAAGAGGAAGGTTAGAAGCTTTTTCTACTTGATAGTTGTTGTTAGTATGTGTGTGTATCTGTGACTGACATGTGTCATGCGTTTTGATGGGTCCTTCCTCGACATGGATAAAAAAAAGTATATAGAGAGCTACATACATATACATATATATATATATGTACCTAAATATATACCTATATTCACTTTATTATATAAAACATAATGATAATATAACCAAGTTAAACAGAGAAGACGGGAATATAAGCATAAAAAGCATACCATGCCATGTCACAGCAAAACCACCACTATACCACCACACAGACACAGTGAAAAAAGCGAGAAAGAGTGAAAGAAAGAAAGGTTTGTAAAAAGCAAAGGAAGAAAAAAAGTATCTGTGACTGACATGTGTCATGCGTTTTGATGGGTCCTTCCTCGACATGGATAAAAAAAGTATATAGAGAGCTACATACATATATACATATATATATGTATACCTAAATATATATATATATTCACTTTATTATATAAAACATAATGATAATATAACCAAGTTAAAGAGAGAAGAAGAGAATATAAGCATAAAAAGCATACCATGCCATAGACGCATATAAAATTATAGTAGTGGGATGTTGGGGGTATATATAGTTTGTTTATTGTATGTACATTTCTTATATCATATACCTAATATACTTCTATACCTTGCCTCCTTCTTGCGATTGTGATACTTCACTTTTCTCTGTTTCGCTCATCGTCTTAAGGAAGAATACTTTCTTCCGAGTTTGTCAAGTTTTTTTCTCCTTAAAACTGCTTCGCTCTCTTTCTTTCTCTCTGCCTCTCTATAAAAGATGGATAGATAGAGCTTCAATATTATTATTACAGTAAAAGTAAGCCTTATATTATCTTGAAGAAAGAAAGAAAAGAAGTGATATAAGTACAATAATAATATTATGTTGTCCTCCTGTTCGTGTCATGATTTTATATACAAGCATTACTACTACTACTACTACTATCATGTAATCATGTTGAATGGAGATGTTATTATTATTATTTTATAAAAAAAATACAAGAACTAAAAAAACTACTATATATACTGCTACTCCTCTTTAACTTTGCTCGCTTTAGTAAATTTGGGTAAAGACAAAGTAAGATGATGATGGTATAAAAAAAGCTGGAAAGTTAAAAGATTGTTGCTGTGTGATGTGAATGAAGGCAAGAAATCTTGAGAATAGAATGATGATGATGTCTTATGCCTTGTAAAACTGTTGTTGTTTTTCCACTCTCTTTTTTCGGAACTGATGATGACATTTTTCTTGGTTTTTTTTCACAATATCACAAAAGTACGTGTACCACATTTAATATTTAATTTTTCATGTTCTTCTTTTGGCAAAAAAAGAAAGAGACTTCAGCCCTGGAGAAGAAAAAAACTAGATCTTTTGATGAAGATGTTGGTGATTAAGACAGCTTATTATTAAAGAGATCATCATGCTATATAGTTTTTTTCTTCTTGTTTTTGTGTTTTTTATGTATGTTTTGACCTGGCCTGACTAAAACAACAACGAAACATCTCCCGGTCGGTCGATCTCACGATGACTTTGCGTTATAATAATAATAAATAAATATATATATATATTTCTCTCTCTGCCTTTCATTTCCATCATCAAAGGGAACAAATTTTTGAGAACTGTGTTGTTTTTTGTCTTTTCTTCACTCTTTTTGTTTTGTTGGTGGTGGTTGGGATGGGATGGTGTGGCTGGCGGTGATAGCCAAACTGATGATGATAATGACGAGATTAGCAAGTAATTTTTTACACACGGAAAAATCCCACACAAAATTGAATGGGTTATGACATGACTCATGAAAAAAAACTCGCAAAGAGAGAACCCATCATTATCAGCAGCTACCTAGTCAAGCGTTACGGATCAAAAGTCAAAATAATCCTTTGCTTCTCAAATAAATACAAAGAGAGAAACTTTTTTTGTCTGAAGAGACAAAAACACAGAAAAATTATCAAAAACAGAAAAATCCATCTTTGTGAGTCAAGTATATATTATTGTTTTGAGTTACACCAAAAAAAATTAACAAATAAAAAAAACTGAAAACCAAGCCGAAAAAAAAGAAAAGAGGATATATCAAGGGAAAAGACGGTTTTGTTTCTGTCGTTGGTTAAATAACTAGTAATAATAATAATAATAATAATAAGACCTCCTCAGACTTGACTTGACGCTTTCACGCTTGTTGCCCGTTTTACTCTGGATGGTTAAATGGCATGAAGATCGGATTTTTTTATCCTCCTTTTTTCCTGCCTGGGATCTACATTCTTAACGACAACTGCTGCTGTATGTCAAGGATTAATTAAGTTTGTCCTGGTCTCGTTCTCTCCATTCACTTTCAAAATGTTCCCTCTATTCCCGCTGTTGCTGGTTGAAAAAAAATAGTCGAGTAAATTAAATTGGTGAATGGTGATTGGTTCGTTGCGTTGTATGAAACCAACGTTCGAATCAACTTGCGCTAATTTAGTAAATATCGCACGCCGAGAGCGGCGCCAAAGTACAACAAAGCGATTTACATCGTATTTAAATGTAGCAGCGCAGTGTATTCTTTTTTCATGCACGCGTGCATTTACACATGCATGCTTTCTTGCCGTGCTGTTTCTCGCTTTTCCATCAAAAGGCAAAAAAATGCAACGAACCACGTCGCTGTCAGGGTGTCACCGACCATCACAAATTCCAGGGACCTGTCTTTTCTCTTCTTTTCCTCNTTCCATCAAAAGGCAAAAAAATGCAACGAACCACGTCGCTGTCAGGGTGTCACCGACCATCACAAATTCCAGGGACCTGTCTTTTCTCTTCTTTTCCTCCTTCCTTGTTTCGAGTGTGGAGAAAAAGTCGTCCATCTCCGCTAATCAAGTTTTTATTTGCACTTTCTTCTAATATTCTCCACATAGTGTACAATGTTAATGTAGGTACGTAATTTTTATTTTTCAACAAATTAATCCGTTCCCTTTCCTTCAACAACGTCAACAAATAAAGAGTTATTCTACCGTTCATAATGAAATCTTAAGAAAAGTTCTGTTTGAGTCGTTTGGTTTGTTTGCTTGATTAACAAAATTATTATCAGCAGCAGCAGAGGAAATGGATATTTACACAGGATTTTTTTTTCTTCCTACAGCTTTCATGTAAGTTTTTGTACATATTTTTTTTTGTTCCTAGAAAAAAAAGTGAAAAAAGTCAGAACAGAAGGCTAACTTTTTCTTGACATGTTCTGTTGGTGATGTTTCGGCTCACTCATAGTCTTGATATGATGGTAGACATTGAGTTCTGAACCGAATCCGGGCTTCTCCTCTTGTCCTTCAAAATCACGTCTTATATAGATTCAGTAGCACGTTTTTGCTAACTAGTCATCATCATTTCCATCAACAAGATAGAGAAGCAAAAAAATATCCAGGTTTTTACTACGCTCTGGCTACGAGTGTGTTTAGTTAACAAAATTTACGGTTTTTCGTTTTTCTGTAAAAAAAAGAGTCAAGGCACTCATACTGGAGAAAAAGAATATATGCTGGTGGTCGTGGTGGCGGAGTAGGTTGTCGTACATGCATGTAATAAGGTATATTTGTAACAAACAGCTCTTAAATAATCTGTCAGTCAAAAAGTCTGAGTAGAGAGTCAGGGTTGACGGGCTGTTTACGTGTGTGTACGGATGGATGTGTGTTTTGAAGTTGTTGTGTGTTGAATTAGATATGCACGTATACAGTAGTCTGATAGTCAGATGTACTGTTTAAAAATGTATGAAAAACTGGAAAAAGTAGGGAAGGTCCCATGGACTCTCTACTACGCTGGATGATGATGATGATACGAGACATGCAGATATGCATACAGAAAATCTGCGTGTGTGTGTGATGTGATGGTATATGCTCATCTTTGTCTGATGATTCTCTGGTTGAAAAGTTGGCATATTCCACTAGGATATATTTCATGCACGAGTTAATACATCAGTCAGTCAGTTTGACTTTTGGTGGATGGATGTGACTTGTGCCTCTGGAAAATCATCAACTTTTTACGTACACACAAGCGTATTAGCATAAAGGTATGGATGATATAACAATTTGGATGATGATGGGACTTCAAAACGCGGATGATACTCAAAAAAACATAAAAGCAAAATGTCACAAAGGTGACCTTACCTTTCTCAACCAGATGATCAAACTAAAAAAATATCAATTCAAAGCTTCTTTTTTTGCTTTGTGTGTATCCGCGATTTCTGTATACGATTTATAGCCTGCTTAAATTTGAAAATGTAAATTTTTATCATAATTTATGCATCTATATATTTTAAGTAGCTGGCGCGTGTTGTTTTTTTACGAAAAAGAGCCAAAGTCATGAATGAATGTTTAATAATCTTCAATTTAATTTTTGGCATCTCAAATAATCAGTAAAAAAAGAATAAATTCCAACTTCCGCTGTATATTCTGAATATAAACTGATTAGTGGTTTATTGTGTTGCCCTGATAAACTTACATTAAACGATGATATAATGTTCCTGGTATTGTTTTTTTGCTTATTAAATATTATGATACTCAAAAAAACATAAAAGCAAAATGTCACAAAGGTGACCTTACCTTTCTCAACCAGATGATCAAACTAAAAAAAATATCAATTCAAAGCTTCTTTTTTTTGCTTTGTGTGTATCCGCGATTTCTGTATACGATTTATAGTATGCTTGGAAATGTAAATTTTTATCATAATTTATGCATCTATATATTTTAAGTAGCTGGCGCGTGTTGTTTTTTACGAAAAAGAGCCAAGTCATGAATGAATGTTTAATAATCTTCAATTTAATTTTTGCCATCTCAAATAATCAGTTAAAAAATGAATAAATTCCAACTTCCGCTGTATATTCGTATATTCACTTTTTTTTAAATGATGCTGAAAAACTGAAATTTACGTGTGGTTATTCCATTCGTGATCGTCACCCGTCTGGTTGACGCTTGTTGCGTATTAAATCAAAATATTTACATATTATCGCTTGCTGCTTTTAAGATAATTTACGTGTGGTTATTCCATTCGTGATCGTCACCCGTCTGGTTGACGCTTGTTGCGTATTAAATCAAAATATTTACATATTATCGCTCGCAGCTTTGTAAGAATGTTGGACATCAAGTCTTCATCTTTTTGAATGAATCAATCAGTCAATATTTTTCATTGTATATTATGTGATGTTGGTACAGTAAATTTAAATTTCAAATTGACTTTGATCAAGGATTTCGATCAGGCTCTGTGGATGAAGCGCGAAAAAGAGAACTTTGACCATGAACTTATACCGTGTAGCAAAAATTAATGCACATATTATCTTTTGAAACAAAAAAAATGGGAAATTCTCTGAAGAAACGTTTTTCCCTTTATTGCCAATCGCATTTATTATTCTATACTTTTGCCACATACAGCGCCAATATACCTTAAATTCGTAGAAAATTTCACAGATGCATATTTATAGGTTGTTTGTTTATCTAATTTGGGAATCAGAAGTAATTTTTCTTCTTATTTTTTTACACAATCCCAACCTTTTTTTAATCTACTTTGGAAGCATCAATTCACCTTGATTATGTCACTGAATAATAATAACCAGTATCGTTTCGAGCATATATTTAATAAGCAAAAAAACAATACCAGGAACATTATATCATCGTTTAATGTAAGTTTATCAGGGCAACACAATAAACCACTAATCAGTTTATATTCATACGTTTTCCATCCAGCTTGCTGCTGTCGAACAAAGATATTTTATTACTTTCAGTCCACCATTTTTATTATCTTGGTTAATACAAAGTGCGCATATTATTTTGTGTGATCCTCATTTTTGCTTCAAAAGCAATGTACATAACTTGCTTTTGGATAATAAGCAAAACTAGCCAACAACAACGTTTGAGAACGCAAAACCCATCAACATTTTTTTTATTCATCATCCGTGTCCGTCCCGTCGTCCAACCATCTATCTATCTCTCTGTCCATCCATCCATCTATAATGGCCATAAATAACTCAAAAATCTCCAGAAAAAAAATATTCTAAACCTTTTATTCTCTGTTTCTTTCTTGTTCTCTGCTCGTCGTCCCCGTATACCTCTCCCTATCTCTCAGGCAACACTTGTGGCAGGCTGAATAATGAATAGCTCTGCATCAATTATTTATTGACTGGGTAGCCCTGTCAAAAAAAATCTCTGGTATGAGATGAGCTTTTGCTGGTTATACTATCGCTTGTCTTCAAGAGATGCTTATATACTTTTGCTCACTATATTGCTCTCATCAAGTGCATATAAGCGTCTGCTCCTTGTCTTCTTGACTTACAAGTAGTAACCTAACACATATAGCTTTTAAGAGTACAGTGCTTATGTGTTGATGATGTCTATATGACGATTGCAATGATGATTACTTTGATGGCAGTCAAAGACTCATAAAGACCATTTACACAAGCGTAAAGTGGTTTGGTTTCTGGACATGCAACAATCCAAAAACCAAAAAACCAGACAGTTAAAGTTGTTAGAAAGAGGACACAATAAAAAATATAATAGTAATAATAATAAATAAATTGTGTAAAATATTTATATATGCGTGCATGTACATACATATTATTGAGATGCCCACCAAAAAACCACCAAAAAATATTCAACATGCACAAAAGAAAATTGAGATTCTCACACTTGCTCCCATATATATACTCACCTTATTAACCATATCATATGAATCACTGTCCAAAGTAATTTATTACTTACTGGCTCTTGTAGTCTTGTACATAGCATAACAGAATGTCATCTCATCATCATCATCATCATCGCCAGATTCATCATTAACTCATAGATACCTATATACTTAGAAAAAAAAACAAATAGTTGTGAAGTGGAGGTAAGAAGATGACAAAACTAAGGTATTATAAAATTATTATCCTTTTCATCAAAAGGAAGACTGAGAAGCATTGGTGGTGGTAATGATGATGAGACGACGAGAGTGCGAGAGGGTAAGAAAATAAAGCAACTTAAGGTAGATGGATAGAGATAGGTAGATACATAAACAAAAGTCTGAGACGGTCAGTGAGGGAACAATGACGATATGAATGAAGCACATGGAACAGAAAGAGTTGATATACACATATTATTATACATACATACAAATACATACTTAATAGCACTGCGATCTTTATAGAACAACTTTGAACACAATAAGAGCAGGAGGAGTGCTGCTGCTAGCAGCTAATGCATAAAAACAAGGCCGTTGACGACGACAGCCACGACGATCACGATGATGATGATGATGACGATGACGCTGTACAATAATAAAAGTAACAAGAACTAAAATACATGCATAATATATTATTATTTATATATGTATTAGATAAATGATATAAAATACATATTTCTGTATATCCATATGTCCATATAAATTAGATTAGATTCTTTATGCGATCATGAAGATCATGATGATGATCCATCTGAGAGCTGAGAGTACATCTTCATTTTTGCTTTAAATAATAAATGTGTTTATTGTGTTGAGTGGACTCTATGATGATGCCGTATTATTACTTTTGCTCAAGAGATGTGATATAAACAAGGCCAGGACAGACCTGTATTGTTCCACTTGATCATTTTTTATTATTATATTATAGCAGGAGCAAGAGTAATAGTGTAGCTTTGGTGGTGGTGGTGCGGTGGTGAGTTGAAGAAGTTGAGTTGCATGAGTGAATAGGTATAATGTGCGTTGTTATATTCAGGCCCAAAAAGCTATCTTGTCAAACCTTTCAAAAAGTAAAAGAATTATTAGACATATCTATTTTTTGTCGGCAGTTTTAACTTTTTTATAGTTTTTAAGTTTTCAGTTGTTGTTGGTCATGAGGATATGATGATGTTGTTCATGGTGGTGGTGGTAGTAGTAGAAGTGGTGATCGAGAGCGCTGCTCTTTTTTCTTTTCTTGTTGTTGCAGACAAGTGTGTTATAAGTTATAATGCGTTGCAATAAAGGACTTTTTTCAATAAAGGAATTTTTCAAAAGATGATTGTGTGAATGCTTGAGAGAATCGAGAGAGAGAGAGACAAACAACAAGACTGACTTGAGAGAAGGATGATGATGATGGTAATGATGAAAAGCATAAAGCCTTTCGTTTCTTCGTTTCGATCTTTTGCTCACTGTTGCTGTCCATCTTCTTTTGCTCCATCCATCCTAAAGAGATGAAGAGAATCGAGCATGCATCACATCACGAAAACGTAAGAATTATGACGGCATGAGAGACAGCCGTCATAAAAAGATTGAAAGGAATCTGTTCCTCTTCTTCTTCTTAGACTTTATATATTCCATAATATATATATATATTTATTTTTTACCCTTTAAAGCAAAGTATTAAAAAAGTCAAGCATGTCGAGTGTGTTGTGAGTTACGTGCTAATGCATGTATGTATGTATGTATAATATACATCTCTCTCTCTCTCACTTTATTATTATTGTTATTATTATTATGTGAACAAGTTCACGTCACAAAAAATGTAATAATAATAATAATACTTGTATATCCTTTTTGAAAAGTAATAATAAATCCATCCATCTATCCATCTTATATACCATTTTCATCCCCCAACAATGCACAAGAGCCAAAAGCTACAAAAAGTATATATTTTTTGCTACTGCATCATAATCATCACAAAATCTTTTTTACCAAAAAATCTTGACTACTTTTTCATCTCTACCAATGATAATCATATTATTATTACGACCATCTTTGACTTGGTCTTCTTGGTCGTCGTTCTCGTCACAAAAGTCAAAGTCAAGTAAAGGATTTACAACAGTCACTCATTATTCTTCTGCTAAACTTATTCCTTTTTTACGCTTTCGCTGTAAAGTTATTGAGCTTTAGGAATAACACAAAAGAAGGGTTATGCTGAGAGAATGGTAGAAAAAATAGGGTTGCCTTATATTTTATTACTCTGAGTGAGATAACTTGTCTGAAAGTCGTCAACATCATCTTCACTTTTGATATTTTTTTTTACCATTTTGCCAACATTTTTACTTGAAATGCTTCAATCAACTTGTAACGTAACCTTGCTCAAATTGGGTATTAGGTATAATAATTCAAGTACATCTGCCAGCCAAATGACTCATGACTTTATTGGCATTTGTGCAGATGATATGTCATACAAATATAAAAATGTGGAGCAAGTAATCTAATTGCAACAAGAAGAGGAGGGTAAGATGAAAAAAATGTATAACTGGGTAGTGGTGGTGGGGCATAAATTTCTCTATGGGCAGAAAAACAAAAAAAAATCACGAAAATATGTTGATCTGATGATCATGAAAAGAATAAGTCCACCACTTGATGAGAAGGTTGATCTGATCATCATGACATGACAACGGTGGTAGTAGTGCGGTGTTGTGCTGGTGGTGGTGGGGTTTTGATGATCCTCATCTGCTGATATTATGATGCTGCTGATTTTTGATGGATGGATGGACAGACAGCAAGACTGACATGTCGGTCGAGTTCTTGAAGAGAACTCACGAATATATACGAAGAAGAATAAGAGCAAAAATAAAAATGGATATCAACTTAAATAGGAAGGGTAATAAAATAATATATCCCTCTACATGGTGGTGAGCAACAGCATGCAGCAACCGCCATCAGCAAAAATATGTATAAACCAGCAAGCAAACAAATAATTTTGATGGAGGATTATTATTATTATTATTATATTATTATTCACGATCTTATTCTTTCAACTTTCGTTATTGTTGAAATAGATGATGATGAAGATGATGTGTTTTATAGTCAAGCGCGCTTCTTATACTCCTTTTCGCAGAAGAAGACACAAGAGACAGATAAAGATAATCAGAAAGCAGATGGACGATATACGTACATAAAAATGTTATGCAAGCAAAAAGAAGAAGAAGAAATATAATGCATCATCTGAAAAGTATTAGTGGCTGATATTATTATGATAGGAGAGCAATGAAAAAGGTGAATTTATGGGCCAGGTTGATGATAAACAATGGGAAGCTGGTTGTTTTATAATGG
>JAITYZ010000327.1:0-10181 GCA_027744595.1 Paronellides praefectus | reverse complement strand
CACCAAAAGCACAAAAATTTGATATTTTCAAATATATATGTACCTTCAAATCTGAACTCGCATCATTTTCTGTTTTGTCTAAAATGTCCCCGCGTGACCTTTTACTAAAGGAGTACTAAAGAGAGTAAGAGGGAGCAATATAAATGTAAGCACGTACTTACAATCTTAGCACCCTCCTTATAAAAAACCAATAACCTTTTTGTTACACTGCATAACAATATGTATGGCATTTCATGCCCGTTTTTTTGGAAATGAAAAATCCAGTGGTTGACGAATTTACCGAAATCATCAACCACCGCAATCATCGTAATGTTTTCCATTAGTGGTTGTCATATATAAAATTTCAAATATAAGAAAATAGATTTCTAGTTTTTCTTGTAGTTAAACGGGTTTTAACAAAGTGTAGAAAAATATTATGAAATGTGATCAATGCAGTCTTTTCATTACATTTAAAATAAAAATGGTCTCCTATCGAGTATTATATATTGAACTCGAAGGTTCAGAGTCTTAAATTATGCAGCCAAATCATAGACTGTGTACACTTCGAGTCTTCACTGATTTCAAGCTAAACGCATGTTAGTCTGATATAATATATATATAACCGTATATATGTAGGTTTTACTTATACCAATTAACACTGATCAACAGATACTGTAATATTATGCGTAATTCACTCACAAAACTATGATAATTATTGTACTTGAATCAAATCGGCATCTAATCTCGTACTAGTACTAAAAATGACAATTTTTGATGACTCCTAACTTTACATTTTTAACAAATGATACTGATCATTTATCTACTCTAACAAAAAATAGTTTTACAAAATTGATTTTATGGATTGTAAAATGAAATGCATATCGTAATATTGTATATGCCTGGCTTGTCGTTAGCCAAAATCGTTTGTTGTTTGGCGTTACCTCAAGCTTCATGTGGCTGTTATCCTTCTCAATAAAACGTACAGCGCTACCTGCGTACTGTGTAATTATTACCTACCTTATATGTGAAATGTCTACCTTTATTTTTGCTCGTCCTTGGAATCGTGAATTTTCATTGCACAACAATAAGGTAATAAACAGGTAACATTTTTTTTTAAATGTTTGCTTTATTCATAGAAATTCTAAACAAATGTTATGCCATGATATAAAAAACATAATGCTACAAATATAGTTCATAGTCCATACCACAGGACGTCAATATTCATACATAACATATAAACATGCATCAGAGTACAGACATAATTGGAGGGATTAATGTAAGTTGTAAAAAAATCACCATTGCATTCATTTATATGACACGGACAAAAATTGAACCACGATAAACGCATTCAGGTAATTGGTGAAAGTTAAATTTTATTTGTGATTACGAACAAATACATAGGTATATCTTTACTTTATTACATTTACACAGGTTTGTTATTCTGTCGTCACCGTGGGCGGAATGAAGAAATCTACCTTACTTTTTACAATGTGGATTGGCGCAACCACCTAGGCGGAAAAATAACGAAATTAAATTTAAAATGAAATCTTGTATTATGTATTTTCAGCTCAACAATTATTGCAAGTCTATACCAACATACCTCTAAGCCACAAGAACACTTCATTCCAGAAACAAAATTATAAGATCCCAGTCTCGCTTCACATTTAGGACACTGAACTTTGCCCTTGACCCATTTACCTTTATCTATATTTGAAGACATCCAAGGTGGTACATGGTTCTCTGGAATGTACCAAACCTCAGATGCGCAGTGATTTACTGTGTCATCAGCGGCTAAAGCTCCGTGACTAGATTCCACACGAGCTGTAACCGCAACAAAAACACTTGTCAAAAAATTTGTAGTTTGAGAAGATCTTACAATAAATATAAATATTAAAACATTACACTCACTTTCTGGATATTTTAGCAGCGAAAATCTGCATTTACGACACTTCATTTCTAAACTAAATGACTCTGTCATCATCGGGTATGTTGATTAAAGTTGAAAGTCGAATCGTTACGTTGCTTGCAGCTAGGTCGCTCATTGTTTGTCGGTAAACCTATGATCCATTTTAAAAGCACAAACTTAAAAACATTACCCAAAACTATGAATTACAAACGAAGACGTTTGAATATTTATCTAACTTTCATCTAAAACCGCTATATTTGCAAATTCTGCATTGAAATGTGTGTCAAATATTTTACTAGCTGGTTATTGTAATGTTTATTTTTTCACTTTCTCCTACAGCTGCCTTATTTTAAGAAATTTGTTGTTTAAGTTTGACTCCGCTTACACGCAAAAGAATTGTTCTTTACTAAATTAATTTCAAAGTGAAAGCATTCTCAAAATTCCCATAAGAAAAGAAAGCATTATCCTGGCGCAAAAGAGAAAAGTTGTAGAAAGTGGTGAAAGCAGAGTAAAAATTTTGCGTGAATGATACACACCTCTGAAATTCTAATTTCTCTTTTTACATATTGAGAACTTATTGTAGTGATAATATCCTTACTTGTTGCACAATTCTCTACAAAGACAGTCCCGAATATATACTGGAATTGTGCACTTTCCCATTAACTATTTACGTTACTAACTTTGAAATAAAGATTTTAATGGGCTTTCTATTGATTAAAACTGTGCATAACTAACCAATTTGCATCTTTATATATGTTTACCGGCAACTCCACACTTAAAATTATCTTGATTATGCACACGGAAAACTTTCTACATTATGATTTATACTGTACTCTTTGGGGTAAGAGACATGGTACCTAAATGTCGACCCATTCCCTCAATTTTCAGTGGAGAAAAGATGAACAACATATAACTTACAATAATTACTAATAATTAGATAGATCAGTATTATACAGTATAATATATGTTATTTTATTTAACTACATGCTACATGGGATTACATGAAAGTAGGTTTCTCATGAACTTTTTACCAACCTGTATTAATGCACCATATCTTTTTGGTATCAAATGAAAGGGATAAATACCCAGCTTAGCTTTGCTTACTCAGTAGCTGTCCGATTTAAATTTTCGGCTTTAAGAGTGCATTACTATTAAATGAGTGTTTTACATAGTTTATGCCTTATAATATTATGCATTTTCCTTCAAAACATTGACATGTGCCTGCATTTCATGTTAGAAGGGTTACCTCAACCGTTCGCGGCGACAATTACAACACACTCACTACTGGATATTATACTTTGTATTGTATCTTTTCACTGGCTGGGGTGTCGCCCTTGTCTGTCATTGAACCTAAATCAAGAAATGAACAGCCAATTGTAGCCAGCGTTTCAACCCCTGTTGGTTGTTTGACAGCCGTCACAGGGGAACACTATTACCCATTTCCCCTGTGCGGTGTGTTCATATCAAGTGTTCTGAGCGTGGTGTTCTAGGGGTACAAATTTTAATATTTATCGCCAATGCTAATAATTACCTGTTTATGATAATTCTGAGGAAACAATCTTTTGAACTTGTCAAAATTTTAAGATGAGAGATAATTGGGGTGACATGTTCCATCGTTATAATGTAAGCATCTTTTCCATAATGTTATTGATCGCATTTAAAGAAAATAGTTGGGGGAAGATTTGTTGGTTGGCTTTTGCAATGACTGTGTGAATAAGGAGCACCTTTGCATGTTGAAGAGTTTTATACGGTATGTCTGTAGTCTGTATTGTATAATGTGCATAAGTGGTGGAGTCGCTTCGTTTTTTCATTCTCATTTCATCTTATGTACAGACTTTTGATGCTTACTTTGCCTGGGAACAGTCCACTCGGTAAAAAAAGGTAAGGGGAACCGAGTATCTAACTTTTTATCCTTTTGCATTGTATCTAGTATATGCTCTCATTCTTATCATCACTCTAGAGTCGAATTAGATGGACAAAATGTATATATTATCCTTATATATTCTTCATAATATGATATGTGTGTGTGTGCTTTCTCATTATTACAGCAGGGTACAGCGATATTACTGATTGAAATGTACATACAAAAAAAGTATACATAAAAGAGTTTTTTTGGGTGGTCATTGTCACTGTGAGAGAATTATATACCCGTAGCAGCAGCAGTAGTAGTAGAAGAAGGAACTACTACACAACACGCAGAGCAAACTAAAGTACGCACGGATAAGCAGTGCTTTTTACATTTTATATATATTATTGTACAGAGAAGACATAATATAATGTAAAGGTAGAAACTAAGAGTCTAATATCTAGTGTTGTTCCTTCTCCGCTCGTGTCAACTCCTGCCTGTTACATCTCTTCTGTCTTGACATAGTCCATTTAACTTTTTTGGTACCCTTAAAGGAGAGACTTTGGGGTCACCGCATATAACAATAATATAACAACAACAACAACAACAACAACAAAAGGAGATGGAATATTTGCAGAAAACAGTCAGTCGTCACGTCATCATAAAATATACCGGATCTGAAATTGAATGAGAGAAGGAAAAGGAACGGGAGAGAGTCGGTTTTTTTCTGAGAGTAGTAGTATGTATAATAGTAATCGGTCAATCTATAGTACGTTATATTTTACTATCGCAAAGTTGGCCGTGACAGTGATATTTTTCTCATTTTGCATTTAGACTAGGATAAAACATATTTTCTACAAGGTGACTATTTGTAAATATTATTTAAAATATAGAATATAAACGGGCCAAAAAAGTGTGTTTTAGGCCATTTAAAAAAAGTTCATCTTTTTAAGCAGAAAGATAGCTAAAAAGCCAACCACACAACGTAATAGAATGGAAGTAACAATACCACTGTGTAGCCATACTGGTTTATTCCTATTTTACCAAAAAATCTAACACTCTCGGGAAGGATATAATCGGGGATGAAGAAGAAGGCACAAGTACACAACTACATATATATTATTATTGTATTGTAGAGAGTGGTAGCCGAATGACGGGAAAGAGAGCTTTTGCTCTTCTTGCTGTGTGCCGTGTAGAAGTGGAGAGCAAGCGAAACAAGCAGTGTTGTTGTGAGTGTCTCTCTTCTGTGTAAGCTAGTTTTCTATTGTATGAGAAGCCAAAGCAAGAGCTCTCTCAACGAAAGGGAGAGAGAGAGAGAGAGAGAGAGACGGAGTGAGCTTGCTATTACTATGAAAAACTATTAAAGCATCCTTTTTGCTTTTTTGGTTCGGTTTCGTTTCGTGTTGTGTAAAAGAGTTTGTGTGAGTGTGTGTGTGTTGGCGAGCAGAAGTGGATAGAAGAGTGACTTGAAAAGGGGAATCGATAAAATAATGTCTCATCAGAAGAAGGAGCAGCAGCAGCATCATTTCGTGCATCTCCCTCATCGGTACAGTCATCATGGGAAAGGATGAGCCTGTGCTGCTGCTGGTTCCATTGCTTATCGAATTTCTAAGGGAAGAAGAAGAAGGCAAAGCCTGCCAAAAAAGCCAGGAGCAGCAGAAGGAGAAGCGGACTTGTTCTTCTGGTTACCTTGCTCTTACGGCTGCCGAAGAGCAAGCAGAGAATTCTACCTTTTTACTTAGGAGAAGAGGTCGACTCAGGCGACCAAGGAAGGAGACGTCTTCTTCTTCGCGGTGGTGTTATGTAGATGTGGATGCTTCTTTCCATCATCATCATCATCATCATCAAAAACATTGTAGGTCTAGCTCAGATTTCTGCCACTTTTACTGCCTATCTGCTAGGTATCATCATTCACAAAGATGGAAGCAGAGAACTAATCAAGTCGTAGAGCTAAAGTAGTGTAGCAGATTGCATGAATATAAAAGAGAGAATTCAAAAAGATTTTGAAATTCTCCATCATAACGGATTTAACTACATATTTTAAATGATGTGAGAGAGGTGTTACTTCTCATATCTTGTATAAAGTTTGATATTGAAAGAAATTCATCCAACAAATATTATATATTATAGTGTAAGAAAATGTTTTTAAAGAGTATGTATAAATTATTACTACTACTACTATTATCTTTGTAATGACTTCAGTGCTAAACGTACACTGACTCTGAAATTAATGAGTTTCCTCGTTGTGAATGTTAACAAGCAAATATCAACATGACATTATTAATGCACAAGATATTTCATCATTGGAGAAATGACTGTTAAAGTGAAGCTCAGTGATTAAATCAAATTTATATATTTTTGGATGAAATATTCCAGGTAAGTATGACAAAGAAATTATTATTCGTTTTCTAACCACACACAAGTGTCACAGTATAGTTTGCAAACTTTATTCCAAAGTGTAAACCTGCCATCATTTTGGTAAAATTAGTCACAAAAAGCACAATGCATTACGCAGTTATATCATATATTTGCTTAAACACATGTGAATGCCGACATTAAGTGATTTGCGTCGTATAGGTTCATTAGCACAACTGTGGAAAGTGAAATAATATGATGTGTGATTTGATAAGAAACGTTACATTATTTTTTTTGGCTCACAGTAACACTACTTTAAAAAAAAAAGTTCAATTAACCGTATGCCCGGGTGAGTTTGATAAGATGTACAAAAAACTGTTTGTATGTTCCATGAGGATGATGAAATGAGTAGCTCATAATAATAATGTATATACAAAATGCACTCTACGACCATGAACCATTAAATGTCCTTAATGAACTTTGTTCCAATGATCATCATATGAGTCATACAATTTTAATCCTGGGAATTATGGCCATTGACAAGTGTATTCTTATAAAAACTATAGTGCATTGCCAAAATTGAGAGGCAAATAATAATGACAGATGAAACATTGAATACATTTATTTGCATTTTAACATTTATAATTTTGTTTATCATAATGCTCAAAACGTTAACTTGAAACGTTGCAATTTGCAAATGGTTTGCACATACAAAAAAAATGTTTCAAATTTGCTGGAAACGCCACACAGAAAGAAATATTTCTTGCTTTTGCAAGCACAGAGTAGTAACAAGAACGTATGATAAATTGGCGAAAAATTATTGAGTACAACACGTACAACATNCATACAAAAAAAATGTTTCAAATTTGCTGGAAACCCCACACAGAAAGAAATATTTCTTGCTTTTGCAAGCACAGAGTAGTAACAAGAACGTATGATAAATTGGCGAAAAATTATTGAGTACAACACGTACAACATGGCATGACACATATAGTGTAGTGGAATATTTTAGCGTAGTACATTATCAATCGTAAACTAAAGAATTCCTAATTGAAAACGCTGATATTTTTTTGTGTAAATTGTGTTTCCAAATAGCATGCATTTTTATTCAGTTGAGAAAGACGAGAGATTCTGTAAAAACGAATGCAAATTAAAGGAGAGAGAGAGAGTAATGTGCTGAAGTGTTCAGTGTTATGATCATGTTCCATGGTGGATTACATGGCACATGCATATTATGAGGTAGAAAGTAAAGAGATGGAAAACTGTTTACTACGCTGTATTTACATTTTTGATAGTATTAGTATGCTAACTAGTCTTTACCATGTTAATACTAGTAATACGCATGCAAAAGGGTATAGTCAGACAGAACAGAACATTGTAACTGTGTCAATTTTACATTTCCAATTTCTCTACGATGTCTCTCTGTGATTGACAGGTGTTAAAATGTGAACAATAGCGATGATAGATTCAATTTGTACTTCAGTTTGCTTTACTGTTATTGTTATTATTAGTATACTGCTGTCTGTTCATTACATCTGTACATGACATATTACATAGTTTTTTGCGTATTCGTTTGTAGAGATATGCATTTAGACTTTTAGACTGGATAAATGGAATGACTGGTGCTAATTCACGAGTACAATTTATTTCTTTAATGTTTTAATTTAGTACAAAGAGGCAAATTAAATTTTGGTTTGGTAAATTTTTGACATTTAATGGTAAAAAAGTAAGAAAATATCGTATTTTGAGAGTCGCACAACTGACATGAGCGCCACTACTTTCACGTGCTTTTATGTAAAAATACAACTGACTAGATAATTTAAATACGTTATCTACCAGAGTTACCTAACTGAGTTTGGCGAATTTAAGTTGACTGACTACCATGCTTTCATCTAGTTTAAGTAAAAAATTGTATAATTGTGGAATCGTCATAGGGGAAGGTGTCCCCGGCCAGTATAAAGTCGACATGAAAAATGTTTCCTCTGTTTGTTACTTCCATGTGCTATATACGGCATTTATTCACCATTCCACTAAAACACCGACAAGCATTTCTAATCGCCAATTGGGGTCAGGGGTACTCATAGTCATATGTACCTACCTCTGTATGTACTTGTTGTAACCAACTCGGGTGGGTGGTAGTTTCCAAACATGTTAAAATTATTCATAAACAGAGTAAAAACAAAATCCTTTTTAAGGTACATTGAGAGTTGAGAATCACGCTACCTGACTTCTTATAATTAACAATAATAGATACTTGAATACTTTCATACTGTTCAATTCAAATTATTGACAATAATTTCCATTTCCCACATTTTATTGCGGGTTGTTATTCATTTTTACTCTTCTATATAATGTTTTGCTACTATCAAGATGCAACTGGTCCAATTCCAAAAAAATCAATGCAATTTTACATTTAATTATTTTTTGAATTCCGATTTGTATTTAATGTTATAATTTTTGGTGAAAGCTGTCAATGTTCGTTTCTTGCTTATTTGTAGGTAGGTTTTATTATTTTTCTTGAATTCCTGTTATCAATGTAGGTATATACTATATACGAGCTTGCAAGGTAGTTGCACTCCTATTTATTGCTTTCTCCTATCGACAATCAATTTGACGGAAATGTCAAAGCATGAATCAAGGTTGTTGATTTGGACTTCATTTAAATAAACGTGATTAGTAGCTTCAACCCCCTATTTTGCATTTCGCGATTGTATTTGTAATTAATTTTTTTTAACAGGCTAAAGATTAGAACTCGCTCCGGTTATTTGTAATTTTTCTTTATAACTGCTCGCATTTATATGGCTTTTTAAAAGTTTTCTCTAAACTGAATACTTACATGCATTAATTTTCAATTTCAAGATTAGTGTTTAAAAAACTATATTTCAACATGGTATCTTGGAAGTGTAAAGGGAAAAACACTTGTTTTTTACGTTCTATTTTTCCATAACTGATTTGGTAGTAACCTGACCTAAACTTTCATTGACAGTTAACTATTTTCGTTAACACATGCATTAAAAGTCAAAATCTTTGACGTGAATGTACTCCGGTATTGCCTTGTGTATGAATTCAAAACCGACACACACACACAAACAAATATACATGTACTTACATATAGGTATGTAGAAATATATGTATATATATATATTAAAAAGATACCATGTTGTTTGTGAGGAAACATGAGGGTGATGATGATCATGACGGTGGTGGTGGAACTTACTACCTACCCCTACCACCAGGGCTTCTAATGAAATATATATATATATATTTGGATGTGTATATATTTCTTTTTGGTTCTTTCTAGCAGCAGCAGTGTAAATTACCTAGAAGAGATATATATTATGTTTGTACGTGTATACTCCACTACAATAATACCACCTAGCTTTTATAGATTTCTATAGAATAATTGTATATGTAGCTAGAATTTTACTCTCATGTAAATCTTTTTTATAGTCCATCCAACCATGCAATCTTCCCTCTAGTAATAAATGAAAGGCATACACATTATTATAGTGAGTAGTGAGTACGTACGTATAATAATACCACCTAATATCACATACTCGCTCACATAACATAAGCGTAACAGACAAATCAACCTGCATGAAGCTTCTTTCGTTCGTTCATTCGGCTCATTCCATTATATTACATTGAACCGGGTATTCTTTTTTTTCTTTCCCCTTCTTCGTCTTGGTATTTTACCATCATGATGATGGCGGTGATGGTGATGATGATGCTCAGAAAAGGAGAAAAGAAACCACACCATTACGTTTGTATTATATGCTTGTGTGCAAAGAAGAAGTACGCAAGTGAAGAGTTTTTTCGTTGAAACTTACCCTTTTTATGTGTGTATGAGTTGGGCTGGTAATTTTTTTCCGTTTCTGTGTGTATTCTTTTTTACTTACACTTGCACGCATATAAGCAATAATAATGTGGTGTATATACATACAACTTCATGTCGGTATGTACGTAAAAAATAAGAATACTTTAAAAAAAAAGAATTTTTTGTCATTATGCTAGGCTCTTTGCGCACAAAAATATGTGTTTTAATGAGCAATAATAATGTTTAGTTTTTTGGATGGAAATGCTGAGACCTCTTCT
>JAITYZ010000326.1:0-12257 GCA_027744595.1 Paronellides praefectus | reverse complement strand
TATCATCAGGGGCCTTGCAAGGACAGGGTCCGGGACAAGATGCATATAAACCTTTATCAACATACATTATTTCTTATTACTATTCAATTCGATTAAACAATTATTATGGAACGGGTTATTAATACCTGGATTTTGTGATATGGCACAATCCAAGGCACACTGATTGGAATAAACGTTCGAATCAGAACCACAAACCGGTCGATAATCCAACGTGCAAATACAACGGACAGGATTCCCCTGAACAGGAAATTAAACACGAATAAACAATTAAAATTTGGTTTAAAAGTTCCTAGGATGATCTTAGTTGAATTACCCTTGTTGAAGGAATGTTAATTGCATTTCCAATTAAAATTAAATCTGAAGAAAATATTAACAAAACAATAATTTGAAATACTAAAGAAGTAATCATTGTGGAAGGACTAATCTCTAAATATGATATTTTGACTCTAAATGATGCTGACATTAAAATCGCTTCTTGCATTTAGTAGGAGTCTTTTAACCCTTTTTATTCATTTCAATTATCATTTATCATATTTTTCACCTTTACGTCAACCTTCGAATTGAGATTAATTTATTGCTGCGAATTACAACAAATGAGCATGAATTATTATGTTTACACCTGCCATCGGGTTTGATTGACCTCCAAATAAAATTCCTTATCATTTGCAAATTTTTCAATAGAATAACAATAAACACGAAATATTGTACATAAAAAACATGGAACGTTCTTTTCAAGATATATTTCAAAATATTTGTATTTTTTCTCAGAAAATGAGTGATGATTCCTGAATCGTTCATGCATCTAATTCCATTTACTCTTAAACCTACTCGACCATATATTTCCAGTGCTGTAGTCACTGTATAGCGCTACCTATTTTCCTCTGAAAAGCTTATAACAGGAATACCAGCTTATAGCATCCATGTATCCTTTGTTGTATTGTATTTATAGCCCTTGTTTTATTTTTTACAGCTAAAAAAATATTTCCACGTGCTTTTTCATTTACCTTTTTCTTTAGATATCTTTCAGTTTTTCCTTACATAGAAATGAAAGACAAAACAAATGGATTAAAAAGAGCCAGGATTTAAAATGCATGGGGTTTATGCTAAAAAAACACAAATAGTACATAGGTACTTATTTTACTGAATGAAAATGTGACTTTCAAAACCACTTATAAAACTTTCAAGTAAAGTTTATGTATTCATTTGTTCTCTAAAAGACAGCAGCTACAACGCACAAAATATTTTAATGCTTGCTCCAGCAGACTCTTTTACAATTTTACAAACAAAATAGCCACAATTTAATTTCATATTGTTTTTCTTAATTAATAGAAAATATTACAAAAATGGGCGATATCTTTAATTTTGGTTTATGTAAATTCATTCTTTTTACACAAATTTTGTTTTTTGTGAACATAAAAATTATTGCTGACGCGAGTAATGTTGACACTTCATACTGTAAAAAATACACTTCTGTTCCTGACAGACCAAGTAAGAAAAACAGGTTGTTATTAAAAAAATATTATTTATTAAACAGGATTTATTTAATTGTTTAATTTCAATTATTATTTTGTTATGTTTAACAGATCAAGTTGATAATCAAGGACGACCGTTACTCTACATGGGCGAAACGTACTCAAAGATATTGTATCTTTCAAACTTGAATCAGGTGCGTGCAAAATAATAAATTAATTCACGTTTCCCAAAAATGGAATAAGACATAAGACTGAATTTAAAATGCAATTTATATGTAATATTTTATTAAAATTTTTAACAATTTGCTAAATAGTCGGCCAGCTTCTTTACGGGAGCTTACAACTTTTGTGGGCGTTTTGGCCTCCAAATAGCCTCCATCAAAACTGCTTGTGAATTCGGCATTATTGAAAAATGGTTTTTGGACCATTTTCCCACCGACTACTACGCCTGGGTTGGTGGATTTCGTCTAGGGGCTTCTACCCAACCTCAACCAATGTGGATCAACACCGGAGAGCCCATTGACTTCTCAGGGTTCAACATGGACGCGAACTATATATCAGGGATGTACCCACCTGGTGGTTACAGTCCTATAGTTTATCCTTGGTCTAACTGCCTCTCCGTCACCAGAAACTGTCCCATCTTTTCCGCAGGTCCCACAAATCCTTGTACCCAAACCCAGACGTACCCACCGCTCCAATTTATGTGGCAGGATTGCAGGATATCCAATTTGCGTGTTGTTTGTGAGGAAATAAGCTACTCCAAAAAGGAAACAAACGAAATAGAGTAAAGAATACAAAGCTGTTATTATGTGAGAGGAGGCGACTGAGGCGAGCTCTTTTTATCAATCTACACCCCAACGATTCTCTACAGTCACAAAAAAAACAACGTAACAATTGAGTATACACAAAATCTACAATGTACAATGAATCTTTTTTCCATGCAGCATGCCATAAAGAAAGTCACAGTTTTTTTCTTGTTGAAACCTTAAATCAGTTTTATTCCTGGTTTTATTGCGGATCGAATTTTGTGTAGTAATTATACTATACCAAAAGAAGAGTACCGTCTTAACAGATTGTCAATATGTATATATGTATTTTTATATATATATTTAGATATATAATGTTCCATGCGTGCTTCAAGAATTCTCTCAAAGCCATTTTTTGCTATTTGCCATTATAATATATTTTGTGTGGTTGTTGGTTGTGTTGAGTGAATGTTACTTTTGTAGCATTATAAGATAAAGATAGCTAGCAAGTTTAAAGTTGTGGAAAAAAAATTGTAAGAGATGAGATGAGATTATAGGTAGATGGGAACTCGGGGAAGTATATTTTTAACTTTGCAATTTTCAAAAAAATAAAAAAAAATTGTAAGAGATGAGATGAGATTATAGGTAGATGGGAACTCGGGGAAGTATATTTTTAACTTTGCAATTTTCAAAAAAAAGACTCAACTCAGAACGGCGATGTGAACACAAGCCCAACACACAGCAGTACACTATCTTTTTCTGTTCCAATTTTCACCGACTCATAATAAAATGTATTTTAAACTGTGTGTGTGTGTGTACCCATATATCCAGACAAGTAATATACCACTTCACTTACTTATTGTACTTGTTTGTATGTCTAATCAAACATACATTTTAAAATAAACTTTTCCATTTTTTACGACTACTGCTCTTTTTATAATTTTAGCTTATCCTCTGTGTATAGGTCATATTATGACGAAATTTATTATAGATTTTTTTGCAAAAAATAAAGATGATGATGTTTTTTTAGTACCGTGTATTTATTTGACTTGAAGCTAGGAAATTATTATGACATTATTTACATTTTGGTCTATTACGCTGGAGAGACTCTTTCTACTATTTATGTTGCTTAAATATACGTGCCAATACATAAATTATGCAATAAAAATAAAAATAATCACAGTTTAAATAGTAAACATATATAGCATACCATATAGTATAACATGTTCAGAAACAACTTTTGAAATCTGAGATCGATAAAATGCAAAATGGTTGAGTTGTAAGATATATTTTTTTCTTGTTGGGAAGTTGGGATAATGGCATGCGGCTCCGGCTCCCACACACCCACTGATTTAAAATTTGAACATGCCATGGCTTCACTTTTTACCACACCGCGTCTGGAAGTCGGAACGGAACATTTTTAGTATAAAATTCTGTCTCAACATTTTTGTTTCCTTTTGAAAAAAATTAAAAGAATGACTTTGTTCACGTCAAGCTTCTTTATTTCTTTTGTTCCGTTACACACAATTTTTACCGTTTTTTTCCATCATTATTTCATTCCTCCTCATCCTCCTCCTTGTTTTGAACTTGATTACATATTATTCTGTGCACATATAACTAAATGTTCCATCCCATGTCATTATATATTGTACAAGTATTATTTCATTCCTCCTCATCCTCCTCCTTGTTTTGAACTTGATTACATATTATTCTGTGCACATATAACTAAATGTTCCATCCCATGTCATTATATATTATACAAGATAAGAAAGGGAAACTTTTTTCCGGCAAAATAAACATCATCATGCAGTCGGTTAAAGAAAACATTGTTATTTGTTAGTTGACTGCAACTACTGTTTGCTGAGATGGAAAACAATCCGTATTAAAAATATATATTCATGCTGGTATTGCTGGGGAATTAGGATCGAGGATTAGTAAAACATCTGCCATGTTTGATGGAGGTGGAGGAGTACAAAAACAATATGGAACGAGACGGAACGCTATTTTGGATAAAAAAGAAGGAAAAAAGAAGTGCGTCTTATTTTGGTGATATCAAGCTGTCAGCACCAAAGAATACACATCACATTAGTTTCTCTAATCACACCATTATCCCACACATGCATGCGTCATCATGTCATGTTATGCCACAAAATAGCACTTTTAACGTCATGTCACTTAAACAACCCGCAAGCTTTATCGAAAATGAAATTCCTGCAGGGATACTTTTACTGCTTATCTTTTCCAGTTGAAGAATGTAAATTTTAGCTTTAATAATATATGTATACATACCTACTTTCCTAATTAATAGTTACATACCTGGTGATTTGAGATTTCCACATGATAATATTGTGCAACATGTTTGTAAAATAAAAATATGGATGGAGATGGAAAAGACACCATAAAAACAAAATAATAATTGTAGTAAAAACTATGTTTCTGACATTATCGAATCTGTTGATTTGCTACTTTAAAGTGCATTCATCTTTTATCTTATCCTTGTTTGAAGATCAGCAAAGAAAGTGCAACGAACGTACAAAAATAATACAAATAAAAAACAACAACGAAATGTTCAATGTTCATCATAATTGGACGTTCGGCTTGCATCCTCGAAAGAGACACCGTGATAGATTAGTTGGCGTTGGCACAGGAGAGAAAAAAAATGCTCATTGCCAAATCAGTTCAAGGGAGAGTTGAGACGGTTTCCCACAACTTTTTGTTTAGGTCTAGCATACATACTTGGTGCTAGCTTATCTACATAACAAAGCTTGTTAGGTATACACACATAGTTTTTAATTTTTCCCCTTTTGTCTCACTTCATTTATATAAATAACGAGTTCTTTGACAGAGAAAAAAATTATATCAACACAACTTAAAAAACAGTTTGAATTTTCCGATGTTATTACTCCCTTTCTCACTCTTTCTTTGCTTCTTGTAGTCTATTGCCCTCTTGTTCCAATCACAACTGCATTTATTTCTCGCTCTGTCCATGTCCGAAGAAAACTGCATAATGTATGGTTTTCAACTCAAAGCTATGCGTTTATATACATGTTATGTGTACAGAGAAATCTACGTGGAGCCACCAAAATAAAGAGTATCTTCTTGGCATTTTGGCAGCTTTTCCTTTAATAAGCCTTGTTGCTTCACTTGACTTATTCGGTTTAAAAAATCCGGATGGATAGTGAGATAGTATCTATATATAATATAGTAGTGGTAAAATCTCACAGAGTATGTTCGAAATGCGTTGTTCGAAAATTGGCAATGTGCTATACTATGTCCTATCTCTACTCGTCCCTGTTGCTGCGCTTAAACCAGAGGAATCCCGACACCAACAACACAGACACACATAATATATTTTGAAACGTGAAGGAGAGTCAGTCAAGTTAGAAAAAGAGGAGAACAAAATGATATCACGTTTACTTTGGCAATGTAAAATTATTTGCAAATAAATAGTATATAGTCAAGTTAAGCTTTCTTTTTCTTTTTTCTCCCATGATGACTAGGTACATATGTTATGTATATGACGATATGATTAGAATTGTACAATAGTTAGTTGTACGTATATATTCAGTGGAACCGGATGGGTTTGCCGGAGATGATCATAATGACAAAGTGAAAAAAATAGGAAAAAGGGTGAAGTGAATAGAAGATTAGTGGTTTTGGAGGAGCACAAACAAGACTCCATTTGTTATTCCATCACATCACATCACAGCATCATGATCATCATCATCACATCACCGACATAATGTAGGCAAGGCATAAGACGAGCTGGCGACGAGGTGGCACACATAATTATTCTTAACGTAGTAGTATTTTTTTTTTATATATTATGGTTTTTCTTCCTCCGTCTCATCTTTCTTTGCTTGCTGTACAATAGTTAGTTGTACGTATATATTCAGTGGAACCGGATGGGTTTGCCGGAGATGATCATAATGACAAAGTGAAAAAAATAGGAAAAAGGGTGAAGTGAATATAGAAGATTAGTGGTTTTGGAGGAGCACATACAAGACTCCATTTGTTATTCCATCACATCACAGCATCATGATCATCATCATCTCTTCACCGACATAATATAGGCAAGGCATAAGACGAGCTGGCGACGAGGTGGCACACATAATTATTCTTAACGTAGTAGTATTTTTTTTTATATATTATGGTTTTTCTTCCTCTGTCTCATCTTTCTTGCCAGAATATATAACAACGGTCTACTACTCTTTTGAACTTCTTTTCTTTATGTCTATTCTTCGAGAATCGAGTTGCACCGACAATCTAGTATAATAACAATAATTAGAGTTTTGTTGCAATTTTTGTTTTTTGTTTGGTAACGGTCTACTACTCTTTTGAACTTCTTTTCTTTATGTCTATTCTTCGAGAATCGAGTTGCACCGACAATCTAGTATAATAACAATAATTAGAGTTTTGTTGCAATTTTTGTTTTGTGTTTGTGAGTAGGTATGTCTGGTGCTGTGACCGTTTTAGTGTTTAAGAGTATTTACACTTTACATTTTATATATTAGTATAATAATATCAATATTACAAGTACTACGACAGTCTGCCTATCATAACCATCTTTGAAATTTTTTGTAAACTTTACCTGAACTCTTGTGCATAAAGCCAACGACCAAGGCTGGAGGTGCTAAAGACGAGAGAGGATACGAAGAAAACAAAGGAAACTTTTTAATCCCCAGTTTTTAGATTAACGGTATTACATTATACATATATAAATATATTGCATAAAAATAATAATACTTGCACACTCATATTTTTTTATTTTAGAGATCACACCTATGATTCATGTATATTTAAATAAGACAATGTGATAAAAAATATTAAATTGCATACAGCTACATTGTGTAATTTTTATGTCTAAAAATAAGATAGATTTGCTTGGCTGCAGCTTGGATCTCAGTCTTTTTGTAGGTGCTCCCCGGATAATAGTGGGAGCTTGTGTAACCCTTTCTTCTTTCCATACAAATACATATAAATATTTTGTTAATTGCCTCAAATAATTAGAAAGAATAAATTATCCAATAGAGTTAAATGAATTTACGATTTTGAGTGATAATTATTTTTTATTGAATTGCCAAAATAAAAGTATGTAGTTTTATTTACGATGCAGACTTCCTTTCAATGATTTGTGAAAATATAGCGTGCTAATTTTTGTATACCTTGCTGTGCAACTATATAATGTAGCAAGTTGTAATTATATACCGTTTGCAGTATTAGAAACATTAAAGCATGTTTTTCTACAAATTAAGTTAAAGTTAACTGTGTTACTTCGGCATTTTAAAGTTTACCAAGATAAATAGTGATTTGTGGTGGTGGTTGACAATGCATTGAATTATTTTTCACGTGCATACGTTGATCTTCAGGGTAGAACTGTAAAGATACTTTTGGACACAGAGTGGAAAATGTTCAATGTATGAAAAAATAATATTTTTATATTTTGTTAAGTCGACATGGATTAGGTTAATTAAGACGATATTCAAGAGAATAAAGTTCTCAGAGATAATAATTTATTAGTAGATATATTGCAACAATTGTTTCATAATTCGCAAGTTAAATGGGTTGCGACTCGCAAGCAGTAGTATTTGAATATGAATTTATGACATTTTGTTTCTTTTGCAGGAATACGAAAAGTTGAGAATGCGACAAAATCCCATGTTGCAACAAAGAGCTCAAGCTGGNCCCATGTGGCAACAAAGAGCTCAAGTTGGTGGGCGGTCCATGCCAGCTTGGTTCTCCACTTCTTTGGTAATAAATTAGCGAAATGGAATAAACGAATTGGCTGCTTTGTTTTTTTTTTAAATGACCACATCATGAGTCATGACACATTAAAGTCATGTAATTTTTACTATGAAAAAGGTAACTCAGTCGCGAATAGGTGCCCCAACTCCGCCACCACCGCCATTGCCGGCGGAACCTCCGCCAGTGGAATCTGATTACGAGGAGATTGATCACCTTCCCAAAAATACAATGAAGAAAAACAGTAAATAATTAACTCATTTCTAAACAAGCTTATTTACTTTTCAGAATTACAGTATACCTAGTATATGGCCTGTTTAATGTAGGTTCACGACGTGCCTGTAGTCTATGCGGGAATCCCAATCCAGCCGTTTCTTGTGAAATGTGCGACAACCAAATCTTTTGCGGCTCTTGCAATGACATGTACCACAGACATCCAAAACGACAACATCACAGCCGCAAAGTAAGATCTTGGAATTTTAGTACTTTGATGAGATATTATGTTCTGCTAATATTCATATTCATCTTATTATTTTTTGCAGATTTTAGAACCAATAGTTGACAACCGACCACCACTTCCCCCCAAAACACCTGTACCTCCTGAAATGGCACTTCCCCCTTTACCCCCATCACATCCACCTGCAGGTCACTATCCTTTAGCAGGGTCTGCTTTACCCACACCACAACCACCTCCTCGAAGAAAGGGGCGATTTGGGATGAGATCAGCAGCTGGATCGCCCACAACAGGAATAAAATCTTTCTTTGATCCCGTGGGCACACTCAAGAAATTTATGGGTGGAATGGCACACAGACCACTGCCACCACCACCAAATCTACCACCACCATTGCCACCTAAACCTGCTGAATTGGGTAGGTCAATGACTCCAACATTTCGAGGACCAATGATGGGAGATAGGCGGCTCAATTCGCCCCAGCCCGGAGCTTTCCCTCTCCACCATTGCCACCTAAACCTGCTGAATTGGGTAGGTCAATGACTCCAACATTTCGAGGACCAATGATGGGAGATAGGCGGCTCAATTCGCCCCAACCCGGAGCTTTCCCTCATGATGAACGCAGAGCAGGCATACCAATGTCAGTTTTGGACATGCAAAATGCTCGGATGCATCATAGCATGAGTGTAGCTAATCTAAGCGGTCATGTAAGCTTTATTTTAAAATGCACAGATTAAAAACACAATTGTAATAATAATTGAAATGAAAAAGATAAACAATTAAAATTGCCACTTTTTATCTGATATATTTGTATACCAGACGGGAAGTCGGGACAGTGGCTATCCGGATTGGGAAGAGGACGATGAAGCAGACTTTTTCTCTCGAAATCGTGCCCAAAGCGTTTCCGGTGGTGTTTTAGGAAGATTCCCTTCTACATCACAGGATGCCTCCCATTTTGCCACACTACACCGTCCAGGAAGAAATCAAAGGCAGCCGCTCCCACAGTCCACCACATCATTATCTCAACAAAGTCCTGCATCTAGGGATAATGCCCCAGAACGACCACCTCCACCTCTTCCACCCCGTCAATTCCCATCTCAAACTCAACTTTCCTTCCAATCTAGTCAATCTGCATTTGACCTTGACAGAATGGCAGCTGTCGCCCAACAACAAAACGCGGCTGCGTTTGGTATGCCACCTTGGAATTATCCCATGCAAGGATACCCGTATGAATTTCAACAAGCCATGATGATGGGTGGATTCCCTGGTAGTGGGACTATGCATCGAACGCCTTCTACTCAAAGTATGGGCCCCACCATGAATCCCTCTGCAGGTACAGCCAACCAACACCAACAACAACAAGCTTTCTTTGGCTGGGGTCCCATGGGCTTTGGACCACCCATGACACAAATGGAAATGGAGATGATGACACGTCGAGGTTCCGAGCAGTTTATGAATGTTCTACCTCAACAGCAGTCCCAACGAGGAGTTCCCCTCTCCAATCCTGTGACACCACAAGGGAGTTTTCGAAAGAAAACTGGTCGACATATGAGTGTAGAGCCTGAACTCACCCGCCGGTTAGATAATCGGAGTGGCCTTGACTTCAGTCACAATCGGAGATCCGGTACTCCCTCCAGTTTCGTTCGTGTGCCACCATCTTCATCCTCAGCCGCCTCTACTCCAGCACCTTCCGCGACGTCCGCCTTTGCCTCCACAAAGCCCCTCAAGCCACCGGCGAAACCGCCATCCCACTCTGATCAGTCCCCAGACGACTCCTACTTTTCTGCGGAGAAGCAGCAACTTACAGAGTCCTCCGAGTCCACACCTGAGCTAACTGAAAATCCTGAAGGGCCTTGGGAATGTGAACACTGCACATTTATTAATCCCAAAAGCACCAAAGTTTGCACAATCTGCTGTAAAACACCTTCAAATGGATACAAGGTCATGAAAGGAAAGAAAAGTATTTTGGGTGCAAAAGGGAGATTCGCCAAGAAAGCCGCCGCCGCTGCTGCGTCAGCAGATCAAATTCCATCATCTCTTTCGCACTCGAGTAACAGTTCATCCTCAAGTAGACGAAGAGATAGCAGCAAGGAATCCGCCTCTTCAGCCACAACAGGTACTGATGAGGTGGTCCCAGTGCTCAAGTCCAAGTTGAGCATTTCTCGTGATCAGAAACAACAGCAAACGAAAATCAATCTTGTTTCAAAGGTTGAAAAGGAACGAGTGAAAAAGAGCGCAATGAAAGCGGGAAGTAGTGGAACATTGAAGGCAGGTAGTGTTCCACCGGAAGTGAAAGCAGCTATTGTAAAAGCTGGAGCTCCCAAGAAGAAAGCTACAAAAACAAAGGTAGTAGTAGCTCCAGTTCAAATTGATACTGATGAAGAGGAAGAAGAAGAACTGATTGCTGAGCCGGAAGCCGAAGAAGAGGAAGAAGAGGTGAATGATGATCATGGATCTGGGGAGCAGGAGGATGTTGATGAAGAAGAGGAAGAGGAGGAAGAAGAAGATGACGATGATGATGACGACGAAAGAGAGCAAAAGAGTGATGACGAAAATGCAGACGACGAGGAAAACGGAGTGGTTAACGTGAAAATAACTGCGGGAAGTTCTAAAATGGGATCATTCGGAAGGGTTGGACAAGTGAGTAGAAGCAAGATCCACACTGCCCCTGCTACAATTACAAGTAAAAAGGCAGGGTCAGGAGGAATCGCTAATTCTAATACCACCGTGGGAAAGCTCAGATCGGCAAGAGGAAGAAGTGCATCTCAAACAAGGAGGCTTGTCGATAGTAATGAGGATGTGTATGGAAGTGTCCCCATTCAAACGTTGGCAATCAGCCCAAAAATTGGTAATCGAGTTAATTTTTTACTTTGATAAAATAATACATTTGAATAAGTACACATGCACAACAGCTCATTTTTTTGCTTTAAAAAATATTTACTTTTTATCAATCAATAATTAAGTGCAATCAGTTGACGGCCAAATTCCAAAACAAATTAACATATTAACTGCAATCAGTTGACGGCCAAATTCCAAAACAAATTAACAAAAAAACAAAAGATGCTAAAAATAAGTGATTTTTATCTGAAAAAAATAAGCACCATTGCCATTATTATTATTATTTCTTTCCGTTCTAAAAAAAATGATGCTACTTTAACGTGCTATGTTGTTTTAACAGTAAAATAAATAACAGTCCTTTTTTCAGATAAGTAAATTGTTCATGTGTATTTCAGTTTCAAAGAGAACAAAATCAGCTTAGGTCAAAATAAAATTCGAAACCCAGTTTTTTTTCTTGCATAAAAAATATTCTGTGATTTATGTTGATTGTTTCCTTAAACTAAAAAAACACAGATATATATTATGATATTATTATATCAAATCAACACAATGCTACCTGCTAATAAATGAAACGAACATTGAACTTTATAGCACTATACGTTTAATATATAAAAATGAATTTGTTTGAATAAAATTTGAAGTTTTTTTCAAAAACTAAAACAAAAACGAAACTGATTTTTGAATCCGACTGTTATTTATTTTCACTTCGACATATTATTATATTTTAATGATCATTTAAGCATGGGTATTTTCATTTTTTTGGTATGCAAAACTGTTAATTATCCCTGTCCTGTCATAATAAAAGATCATCATCATCACATATACATACCTATGTAAAACTTTTTTTTGTAGAAATCAAACGGTCATCCAAATCAAAAGTGTCTACCGGTGTGGGTACGTCTCCACCCAAGCAAAATGAAATCCCTAAAAGTACAAAAAAGTTTTCCGACATCACCACCACTTCAAAAAGTCCTCCGCCACCCACTACTTCTGAAATTGGAGAAAGT
>JAITYZ010000325.1:0-23821 GCA_027744595.1 Paronellides praefectus | reverse complement strand
AGTAAAAATAAATGACGGACGGCACATGCATTTCAATTCAATGCACTACTATAATATCATTATTACCATACATTTTTTATTCACCACAAAGAAAGGAATAAGGTAATTCCCAGCAAGACTTCTTTCAGATGATGTGATACATCGAGTAAGAGCACAGATTAAAATGAGTCTCTTGCTGGCTTATTTTGTTTCAAGTAAGCTCTTTTAAAACAAGAGCAAGAGAAAAAATAGAGAATCAGCAAAAAAGAAGCACAAGGGGTAGTTACCGGATTTGAAGTGGTGGTGTATGTGGTGTACATATAGCCATAGTCAGTAGCAGCGAGAAAAAAAGATTACAGTAACGGATGTATAGCTTATTACAACAGTCATCAAAATAATGTTTTTTACCATATCATATCTTTGTAGAAAAAAACAAGTAAAGAAGAATCATAAAGATTTTTTTTATATATTAGTATTATTGCTACTACTTATTTTACTACTACTACCACAATGATACAAATATGATGAAAAAGATGATGATGATGACAATGAGAAGATTTTTCAGCGTGCAAGTAAAAATCCCTAGTAAACCACAAAAAAAGTACGTATAATTTTATAAACAACTTATTGCGTGCTGATTAACCGTCAACTTTTGCCGGCAGTTTGGTCAGTTTTGTCAGCATTGTTGTTTTTACTGCAATAAGAGGGATGAAATGAAAGATAGAGAGAAAAATGATGATGAGGATGATGCTTGTTGTCTGTGTGTGTCTGTGTGTGCTGTCAGGGTGCAATAAGTTAATGGTAACAAACAGTGTTACTCTCAGTTTATTGGGCTATGTATCATTCTCTGAGCTGAGAGTCAGCAGCCCTGTGAACTGTGAACAGGATAATAATATAAAGTATTACTACCTATTATAATAAACATGTATACAATTTTGTACGCAAGTTTGATACCAAATCATAATATTGCACCCGAATAAATACTACCGCTGCGTTGCATTGAACATGAAATAATAATATGTATTAAATGAACTTGCATATTTAAATATAGGTAGACTATGTATACATAGGTACCTATGCAAGTAAACATTATTAAATTTACAGCAAAAATACTACATGTATTGTCTTAAAACCGTCGTAAGTATCGTCATTATCATCTTAACGTATTTTTTGCTTATATCTCATCAGCAGCAGCATGGATGCAACTGTTTCTCCTTGTTTTTCTTTACAAAAATGCAGGGGAAAACATGAAAAGGTTTTTATAACAATTTTTTAATCTTTTGAGGAATTAGGCACACATAAAAATTTGTTGGTTTATGCGACACCGTTCACAATATGGAATTTTGCTGCTTGAATTAATTTTTTAAAGACTTTTTAAACCGTACTATGTACCGGGAAAATTTTGTTGACTAGTTAAAATAATAATATTTTTATGGGTTTGTAAGGATGTACGGCTACCTTCAAGTAATTTCATTATGAAAAGTCCTGTGAAAATTGTTGTTGTTGTACTGTTTTTTATTTGAAAAGTTTACTGCTGACCTTGAACCTTAAATAATAATGAACAGTACAAATTGTACTGTACAATGATTATCGCTTAATTTGTCACGCGATTAAAAGTTGTATTGATGTTAAAGATGGTTTTAATTTGTGTGTCAAGTCGGATAAAAAAACTGCTCCCTTTGTAAATCTTGCCGACAGGATTAGGTATGTATGTCCGTAAATACTCACAATCCTCGTTGATTCTAGTCAAATTATTTAGCAGGGTAATAAAACCATTTTTATAATAATTTACTATTATTTTGCGCTTCAATACAATGTTTGTAGTGTCTAATTTCATGTCATTTAAGTGTGACAAGCAAAAAATCCACTACTTTGTTGTACCGAAAAAGTAACGTTGATTATAAAGGGAAATAATATATGCTTATATACGTATGTAGGTATACAGAGTACAGAGAGGTTGAACGTTGAAATATGTCTAGTTTTAAAGCTAGATAATTAGCAGTCGTAAAAATGATTTTGTGCGAGTTACGTGCAGTTAATACTCAGATACATTAAAAAAAATTATGTTTCTTTTCGTAACTGTATCGCTACCAGTTGATAATATTTTGCATATTACTTTTTTTTACAAATTACGAAAGGATTCTAATTTCTAATGTGTTTTTAGGTCAGTATTTATGCGATGTAGAGAATATTATGATAACATGAACAAAAAAGATACCAAATTCATTAAGCCATTTAAAAACATTTTGCATGATATTTCGCAACAGGAGGCTAGCAATAGTGACCTGCTCCCACTGGTGAAAATAAGGAAAACACAGTTTTTTTCGGAGTGAAATTGATGTTAGTTGGGTTTAAGTTCAAAATGATTGATTATCACCGAAATGGTTTTCGAGAGTGTTTTGCTGCTCTTCTCTCAGAGAGATGGATACATGATGTACTCAAACTTATTATTGGGCTAGCAGTGCAGCAGCAGCGCGCATTTGTGTTTGGCTGGTCCTAGCTGTTTATGACCATTAGTCAAAGTCGTGCAGATTTAGCTGCGTTGTCGTGATCAATAAGAATACTGAAAGTAGTTAGTTGTCACACTTCTGGTTTGCGGTTAAGTAACAAGAGAAAAGATAACTAACCCACTGCTAAAACACATTATATCAGCATCAGTATACAAGTATGTATATTAAACATACAAGAGGAATGAAGATTATAATATGATGCACAAATAAGTTTTTAAATGTGTATATGTTGTATGTGTGATGAAGAAAATAATTTGCATTTTAATATTTTTGTTGAGAAAGCACATCACGGGGTATTAAGTAGTCTCATTCTTTTCCGTTATACTTGAGAAAAAAGACAGCAGAAATACCACAACATGATGCCAGGCCTCTTAATTATATTCATTAACACGCAGCTTTTTATATTGGATGGAGGGGCAAGTGCGGTTTAGTGATCGGTACATTTTTTGTAGTAGTATTTTATGAGAGGGATATGCGATTCTTCGGGAAAATATGTATAAAAAATGTTCCCTGTGTCCTCATTTATCTTTGTTAGCTTGATAATCTTTGTGTTTTTAAACTGCAACATTGAATACGTGATGTGGATTGTAACATTGTTGTGATGTCTTTTATTTCTTTATGAATTTGCAGGATCATGACCAGAAGCAGTATGGTTACATGTTCGCTCAATCACCGAGAGAGTCAGCTATTTACTCTGCATCACCCACCCTGACCCAAAATGATAGCTGGCCCAACAGGACGAGGTCAAGAGTACTGGACTCTGAATCACTCTTCCCACCCATGTTTTTCCCTCGTGACACGCTTAAACGGGGATCAAAATATTCACCTGCTGTTGTCTCTTCAACAAAAATTAGTTTGGGGTTTAGAATATTTCAGGTGAGATTATGCAAACAAAAAGTCTCTTTAATGATGTTGATGATAAAGATATTGCAAAATGAGTGCAATTTTGTATATCATTCTTCTGCTACTCATTATACTAAACGTTGGCATGTTTCTGAAAAATATGTGTGTATTTTTTATTCGTTTAGATTGCTAGCATCCTCATAGTTGGCATTTGTTTGTACGCTCTAGTCGATAACATTTTATTTCTGATAAGAACAAATGGAGATGTGCAATATCTTCAGGAGGAATCTAAACGACTCTCAGTCAACATCCACGAACAACTCCAGTCGTGGATAATTCACGGAGAGGAGGAGTTTGACTTGTTACCACGAATGGATCCTTCAGAGGAAAACAGCATCATTTCCTCATTGGTCTCACATCACCCCGGTGGAGTTGGCCCTCAGCCCAATGCTCTGATAAATCACACTACAGTGCACAGCCAAAATCTTACTTTCATCATGAACAACAGTAGAGTGTGCTCAACAGTGCGTAGAAAAACACAAAAGAAGAACAACAGTCGGCACAAAAATAATTTCATAATAAGCAGTAGCAGAGACGTGATTAGTCCTTCCGGTGGTGGTAGTATAGGTACACCTGGAGAAGGCATTTATTTTATGATAATGGTACACTCAAGTCCAGACCATTTTTCCGAGCGTCAAGCCATCAGGAGTACATGGGGCAGTGTGAAAACCCTTAAAAATCTAGCTATCCGAATGATTTTTGTACTGGGAAAGTATCACCTCGGTCCCGATCCTGGTTTGGAGACTTCTATTCGTCGAGAAAATGAGCTGTTTGGCGACATTGTTTTAGGCAACTTTGTAGACTCCTACCGCAACCTGACGTACAAACACCTTCTTGGTTACAAATGGATCAATAGCTTTTGTTCCGGTGCAACATTTATTTTAAAAACGGATGATGACGCATTCGTCGACATTTTCCAGTTGTTTGACTTTATCAGTAGAAATTATGGGCTCGCTCCAAAGCCAGGTACTCTCATCTGTAACGTTTTTCCTGAGGGTACAAAGCCTGTTCGGGCAAAACATTCAAGAGGGTCGAAATGGTCCGTCACAATGGATGAGTATCCACATTCCGTCTATCCACGCTACTGCGGTGGACTCGCGTATTTAGCCACACCGGATGTTATTGCGAAAATCCTCGACGTGAGTGATCGTGTCAAGTTTTTCTGGATAGATGATGTATTTGTCACTGGGGTTCTACGAGAAATTGCCGGAATTGAGCCATTTTATCTTAATCTGAGATACCTGTATGATCCTGAAGAGTACCGTAATTGGCTCCTACCAGCCGGAACATTATTACCAAGCGAGAATAAAAATATTAACAATAGCAGCAGTAAAAAGGGGTATAGGGATGAGTATTACGAGGAGGACAGAAAAGCGCAGCAAAGACTGAGAAAATTCCCATTCTTATTTGCTCACATTGAGCGTGGTGACAAGTTCAGCGAAGAGATGAATGATTTGTGGAGGAAAACGTTACGAAGTTGGTCTCAATGACAAAAGAGATAAAAAAATTCAGAAATTCCTTTATACTGCATGTAAAAGCATATACCATTTATAATATCCCATTTTGTTGTCATTTTTTTCTCGTTTGCACGTCACGTTGCATGTACCTATTTTTTTGTATGCCTTCAGTTTTTTAATAATAGGATTACGCACAATTTGTTCACACCGATATAATGTAGCGTTTTAATTTTTTTTGTCAAAATAATGCCTGCGTTATATATCGACATGCTATGATGATTTGATGATAATGTGTTCTGTTAACCAAAAAAAAAGTTTACTTGACGAACCACTAAAAAAATATATTATGGTCCGTGAATCTCTATTGCATAATGTGGACCAATAAATGCAAAAAGTATCATTGTACATTTTCCCTGTTACAAAAAAAATAAAGTATTTTTGCTATCTAAAAATCATTATAAAGCACTTGTTATAAAACTAAATAATAACTATAATTGCATTACTACATTAAATATAATATAGTAGAATTATTACCGTTTTTTTGTATCTTTTATTTTTTTATAACAATATATATTTCATTCACAGCCTTATTCTTTCTTTTGTTCTTTTAGATTAAATGTTAATTTATAGAATTTACATATATCTGATAAGCTGCATGTTACCCGTATTATAACAATTTATATATTTTGTTTGTACTTACCCCACTTCAATTTAAAGTTATAAGACCTCTTTACAACCAATTAGTTTTAAGTGTTATCCAATTAATTAAGATGATTAGCACATTGGAGGGGTGTCATAATATTTTTTTTATTTGTATGACTGGCATACATCCAAACGCCAAGTGTGATATGTTGTTATTGTGTAGTAGTAAAAAAGCTAGATTGAAGTTGAAGTGTATATTTTATTAAGATGACAAGAGTGATAATATTTTTTATTAGTCCATCATGACGATGATGATGATGATGGACATTATATATATATACCTATATGATATGTTTGTATTATACATATAAAACTATCAGCAGTCACTCATGAGAACGCGATATTACAACGGCGAGTGGATAATGGTCTTGATGATCGTTATGATGGGATGACGCACCTGATAGAGCTGCCGTGTTAGTGGATCCATCCTTTCATATTGTATTTGTTAATGTGATTGCCCTTGGGCATACTTCATCATCTCGTGTTTTGCTACTTCTAGAAGCAATATTGTAAAGTGGAGTAAAAACTGGCTGTTGGGCAAATACATATGTATCTGATGTTGCTGCTGCTTTCCTTGCGATGATAAATGGAAAAGCGTTGCATTTATGTAGAAAAAAAAATTATATAGGTAAATGATAAGAGCGAAAGAAAGTTTATGTTATTTTATTATAACGAATGGATCATGTTACAAACTTCAACCCTTTACAACATCACTACACTCGATTGTCTGACGAACCGCATTTATTTAGAGTTACTGGCCCTATTTTATACTCTGCTATTATGGAACTTACATGTGTAACGTTTTATATAAGATTGATAATAATAATAAAAGAATGATTGTTACAAGATGATATACACAATACAATAAAGCATTTTACTTGATTGCAGATTTATGATTTTGTTCATTTGTAATCTTCAGTTCGTGTATGCCTACAAAGTTGACAATAGTTAATACCTGTATTCATAAATCATCAAGACGTACATATATCCTAATTCAAATCTATTTCATAGGATTGCGAGATCATCACCACCATCATCATAACATATTGTTATACAATAGACATATACATCAGAGGTACGTACTACGTACATACGAAAAGACCAAAGAAAGAACGCATGAAAATAAAACTTACAAGTTTAAAAGATTATGATAGCTGGATATATATTTTTACACTCAAATGAATTTAAGAAGAATTATCGGATGTCGCTAGATGATGAGAAGACATGCACCGTACTAATCTCACGTTTTTTTGTCATCAATTTTATGTAACACACAGGAAGATGTATACTTTTACAAGTAGGTAACCTTTTTATTTTTTTGGTCCTGTCAAAGTCGTGAATTTCTAAGGCAAATCCGATTTATCCGATCAGTTCTCAATTTGATAAGAAAAGCATTTTACTAAAGCCCCGTTTTTGACTATCAAAGAATGTGTAAAGTTCTTGAAGGAAATGCACCGTAAAGGGTTTTTTTTTAAACATATACGTTGCTGTTGAAAAGAAGTCACATGAGTCACACATGGGCACTTATTGTGAATACCGTGTATTTGGCAAATTTATTTGTGGGTGAAAAACGGATGATTTAATCAACTATGTTATTTAAACAAATTTTCTAATATGGATGGGTTCATTCAGTTCTTTTCCGCAACAATGCAATGTCATCATTTTCATACGAAATGCAAAAAAACATCATCATGCATAATACGTTATTATGAAATGAAGGAAACAGCACAAAATTATGTTGGATCCCTCCTGCTATTTTGCGAGGAGTAATGAAGCGCGATTTTCCTCTACCTACACATAAAACTGTAAGGATTACACTTTCTTCTACACACAAAGTCACACACTTGCAAACTCATCTTGAATGACACTATTTTCTTGTAATGAAATTTTCAACAAATTGAATATATTTTTGATTTTTACGCATTGTTGAAGGAATGGAAGAACCGTTTGACGATAATGAAGATGCCTTGGATGATGATTGCTATAATATACGTATATATAGCGTAGTATATATATGTAGGTATACATGTTCACATAGTGTAGCTTCGTGAATGAATGCCAAAATTTTTTTGAGTGAAATAATCGCAATGGAGTAATGAAGAGATGGTGTTATGTGTCGGCAAGAAGAAGCGATGAAGACGCAGACGGTGGTGAGGCGGACAAAATATTATGTTAACTTAAAAAGAATGAGTATTGGATTTTACGTAGCTGTATATACACCACGTTATTATCATCACTTGTCGATAATCCCAAATTGGAAAATCGTTTCGGCTGAAACTTGAATCATAATGAAAATAACTCGTAAAAATTACCTGTGAATCGCTTTTTACAACTTAAAAAATTACTATCCCTGGTCATAACTTTTTTTCCTACTTTTCTTTTACATTTTTGCGGTTTATTTTGCGTTATATTTCGCGCTGCATCATCATCATCTGCATTCAGGTTCATTATATTGGCATTATTATTATTACTTTTTTTCTCAGTCTGGGTTACTCGAATATTCGGTAAAATGGCAAAAAGATAAATACATTCTTTTGCACAGAGAAAAGGATGATGGGACAAAAACTTAAGTTCATTTGGGGGATCATCACATTAAATAAAAATGAATGAATTGCTTTTTACATCATTTCCCGTTATATTTCTGTGTACATGTCACTAAAAAGTGCCTTTTCACAAGCTAGTCTCACATTTACCCAAAAATAAAGTTTGTTCAAAATCAAGTTGATGATAGTGATTACCGACGACGACGATGAGACGACATTGCAGAAGAGGCGCTGAAAGAGAGGTGAGTATAATAAAAAAAGAGAGAAAGATTGAGAAAAGGAGGATCGGGTATTATTTGTCGTACTGTAATGTAAAGTAAAAAAAATGAGGATGATGAGGATGACGAGTTCTCATTTGTGCAACTTGCTAACTAAGCATTTATTACACACATTCGTCTATATATGTTTAAGTTTAAACATGCGTAAATGATGCATGAGCATGACAGTCACAAATACCAAAAATGCATCATTATATTATCATCACCATCATCAAACTGCTTGAATTTATTACCTCGCGTTAAATATTGTCTTGTTCGGTGGTGGAAGAGAATAAAAATTTGAGAACATTGTTGCTCGTTGCGAAGAGCCATTTGTATCGTCTCAATTTCATTGTTCCGGCCGAGTTCAACAAGCCGTGTAATTCACAGGAATGTCAGAATCATTGACTTTTGAATTATTAGTCGCGTTGATGGGATGATGCGAGGATGACGGTGAGTGATTTCATTCATTTTGTTATTGTGAGGGATTAGGATGAGGATGATACTTGATACTTATACCTACATACATTGAATATTAGACTCAAGTTAGTGGAATAATGCTCGTTAATCTTCGCCTCAATCACAAAAATTATTTGATAACCGCAATTTGGTTACTTCTCTCCTTTCTTACAACAATACCCTCATATCTGACACATTGTATTATCCATTTCACATTTCACATCTGGCTTATTATTGCTTCTCAATTTCCACTTTGTCCAGTGTACAATGTGTAGAAGTACATTGCCATCAATTTTTCACATGTCCTCTCAGAAATTTTATAGATTGAATTGATGTTTTTGAAGCTTTGCCGATGCTACACGCAATCATGCATTTCCTTATCAAAATGCAAGGAAGGGGAGATAATAAAACATGATGTGTAGGCAAATTTATGCTTGATTTGTATAAAATATTCGATTTGACAGGGAACTTAGCATAAACGTGAAATCATTCAAAATTTAATGAAGTGTAAAATTCAACATTATCGCTGTAAGAAGAAGGTGCTGGATGAACTTTTATAGACAAAAAATACATTAAATTGTCGCCTCATTGTTAAAAACCCCTTTAAACCGGATTACTTGAATGTAAGAAGAAAGAACCGATGAATGTGATATCTCGTATGGATTGATAAATAACAATAAAAGTGCACAGATCAGCCCTTTTCATACAGCATTTTTTGACGTTCATTTTTACAATCCCATCATTTTTCCTCGATCATCAGTGGAATTACCAAACAATGGTGTTTGTATCGTGAGAAAACTGTATAAGAGTTCAGTACATTTTAATCTAACGTTATTTCAAATGTCATCATGGCTTTACTTTTTCACATTTCAAAGCTTTCTCCTTGATGCCAATGATACAGTAATCTGAGCATGGTTAGCTATATTATCATGTGTGTATTTTTGGGCATGAATGAGTTGTATTGTTGTTTTATTTTCAGCATCCCCACAGGCCCACAAATGTACCTATTCTTAGGTTTGAAAGTCACACTTGAGTATCATGTAAGTTTTTGTGCATGTCAAACATGTTCACTTCATTGGCACTACAGTACCGTTCCTCATTGTGGCTTTCAAAGAAAAATGTATAATGTCCATATATGGAAAAGGTGCGTATTCTTCGCCCACCACAATACATAAAAAGCTTTATGCTGTACTACTTGCATTCACCTGAGAGTCTCCGTAAAAACCAAATAAAACTGACAAGAGGTTTATTACTACCAACATTGCTCAACGAAAAACATGTTGACTTGGACCAGCAAGACTTTTTGATAAAAAGTGTGTTTGTTGGTTTCTGTTTGGATTTTTGTAAAGAACAATAAATAACCATAACTCTGTGTCTCGTCAAACTAACTGCATATTTATATATATGGCGCTGGTTCTCTCTTTGGTTCTTGACAGGGAAAATGACTACACATCTCTCCAAATCTCAATGCAACATGCCTTTTCCCTATTTTGACAGAATCAAATCCAAAATGAAATTAAATCCGCACATAAATCCGAAATAAACAAATAAAGAAAACCTTTTCGTAGTACGAAATTCGTACTCAGATTGCTTGTATATATGTTCATTATAATTGAACAAAGGGAAAGGTGTGGATTAGAATGTCAGATTCCATAAATAAGTAAACACGAAAATCACTTCATTTTGTCGACTGACCAGTTTTAATGATTGTCAACTCAAGAAAATCAAGTTTTATAAAAGTGTGTGCAATATTACACTGGGGATATAATACATATTTATTTAAGTATATACCTAGGTATATAGTATAATTTTGAAATTTAAGCAAGGTAAGCAATGACAATCGTAATCAAAACACTTATCAAGCATGCAGCACGATAATTAAAAAAGATTGGTGATTGTGCATGTACAAAAATGACATAATATTCAACGAAAGGACGAGCAACAGCTATTTTGACCAATATGCACCAAAGCCATGTTTGTAGATCTTTATCATCATCTACTACCAATTCTATGCATACCTTTGCTTATGCAATCCCGAGTCCTGTATTTTTCTTGGCTATTATTACATTACTGACTGTGACTAACAACCTTGTGTATCAAATTATATCTATGCAATCCATAACTTTTCATAACATTTTTTTCTCGCTGAAATTGTACATCTTGCGGGATGATGCGTGTGTTTACCGTTCACCACACAGTAACAACAACACATCACCACGAAAACTAATGACACAGAGAGAATCATAAAAACTGCAAAGAGGCAGAGTGAGCAAAAAAATATAATATTATAGATATATTATTTTGGCATTTTCTCTTCAAATCCCATCATCACATATCTTACATGATTCTTTATTGCTTTGACTGATAGCATCCGCATGCACGTGAAAATTAAGTCATTTCATTGTCTTTTATTCCCTCGATGTGACTGTACATTTTTTCTCTCTTCAATAAATCCATCGTCGTGGTCATAAACAAAATTAAAATTTGTTTTTTTGTTGTGCACACTCACCTCATCATGATTTCTTTTGATAATGATCACAGCAGTAGCAAGTTTCTTGTTTATCGCCTCAAAAGGTGTAAAGTCTACATTCATTTCTCCACCACTTTTTTTCTTGAATAAACCATACAAAAGTTACATCATATGTAATACTAGTAATATTGGTCATTCCGAAGTATATAACGTTTATTTCCTAGTTTTTTTTATCAAGTACAGGTCAGCAGCAGCACACAACATGGTGTGTCAGGTAATTATAGGCTCACGCAAAAATTCTTGCGGACTCTGGTAGCTGTAAACGGTACAAAGTTACGGCGATGATGATGCCTTAGCACACATGCTCAACACATTGACATGTAAACTTTCATCCCCCAAAAGAGAAAACCACCACCACCCACCACTCGCTCATAAGCGTATATTATAGCATGAAATAATAATAAAATAACACTTTTACATGTTGAGTACGTGCAATTTCTAGAATGCCATAAGGAATTTTAAATTACATAATTCGTGAATTTTTTTCAACAAAAATGTTAGCATTGTTGGCAAAATCCTGTGTAATATTGTCATGTTTTTTTCCATCTTCTTGTCATCTACAGTCTTGTCTCGTGTTTCTGTTGTGGTGGTGGTGGTGGTAGCGGCAATAAAGACATGAATTATATACATACAAATAGCTTTGTTGCAATTACACCCCTTTTGTATGAAAAAAATGTATTCATAAAGCAAATTCAAATACAAATTACTACTGGCCACACACATGGAAAGGGAAAAGTGTTTCGTCAATTAAACCTGATGTACTAAATCCTCATATTATACTAAAAATTCACGAAAACAAAATTCAAAATTCTGAATTTATAAGCGAATTATGAATTATCTTTAAAAGTTGAACTGAACTGTAGCACGGTCGTTTCCATTTCGATTCTTGTTATTTGTCCCACCATCAAGTATTCATGTGGTGGACATGGCCGCTGTCATATAAAATGTCTTGATGCGAGCATACATTGTCGTATTATTGTCTTTTATGAAAGGGTGTATGAACCAGAAAAACTCATTTAAGCAACTTAATAAACGGTTTGTACGTGATAGAGAACACAAATGAATGAAAATTAGCTCTGTAATATAATTTCTATAGCTAATATACATAAACATCTTTCCGTGTTTGAATGACTTCATATAGTGAAATTTGGTAAATGGTAAGTGCTGCTGGTATGGGGGTTGGATTAAATGAAATGATGATGGTAATGAGTAATGATGATGATGTTACATTTTAGGTGCAGAAACAGAACATCGTGCACTGCTATATGTATATTGCGAAACATTACAATTTGCAATATAAAAGGAAGGAGTGCACAAATTGGCAATGAAAGAGAATATTTTATAAATGATGTTTTACACAACTTGACTAGGTGTTCCCAACCAACCTGTTGTTGCCCTTTATGCCTTTCCCACCTAAGAAGTGCTCGTCTCATGTACCCATTCACGCATGGATAAGTTTTGTTGAGTAAATTCGCGATGATTTGTCAGTAAATTTTATTTTCTTCCTGTATTATATACATTGTTAATATAAATAATATTATATCTCATCTCGTTTATTAAATTCCATTTCAGTGTTTTTATTCTTCTCTGTGTAAAATGTAATGTGATGATTTTTTTTGTATTTATAACAATGAAAATCAGCAAACATACACAATATACCTACCTATGTATATTAAGTATCTCTCATATCTTTTTGCGCTTATTACCATCACCTCGCCTATTTAAGATGCTATTATTATTACGCATTGTTTTGTGGGTAAAAGAGTACCGTTTAAGGTCCATCTTGGATCCATTCTCATCCAATCAACTATTCATTATTGAGTTGACCTCAGACTTTTACGCAAACCAAAAACCACAATGCTTATACAAAGCCACACACACGTACTTTGGGTAAAAGAGAATGGCGACGAATCTTTAACAAACAATTTAGTACTATTTTTTGCAATATTATATGTAAGATCATGTTTATTATTTACTCATTATTTTGTCTCAAATGTGAACAATATATACGGAACATAATGAGAAGAAATAAATATAAAACAGGCTTGAGGAATTGTATTTTTTTCACGCATATGAATAATTCATGTGTGTATGAAGGGCAATTTTATATATTATTATGTTATGTAAAATGAATTCAAATCTAAAAAGCAAAAGGATATACAACGAAACTGCAACATTTTTGGGCTTGCTAAACTGTTTGGGCCATATAACTAACATTAACAACACCAAAATGTATTTAAGCTTTCCATTTAAAAACTAATAACAATAATAATACATACTTTTGTCTCGTATACAAAACTGACAATGATGGTCCATGTTATTTTTGCGTCTTTTTTCCTCGTAAAATGCAGTTTAAAACTACAACTTGGTTTAAGCTTTTTTAAGATATAACATGACGCGTAGGTGCTTCACTTAATCTCTTAAATGCATTGTTTTAAGGATGACCCTCCAAGATAAACTGTTTATTCTATGGACAAAAGACTGCAATCAAGTTTAAATCTTTTCAGCCATTTCTCTTGGTATGACTTGGAGCAAAATATGTTTCAGCTTTACCATCCATCCATATATATTTTTTTGTTTTCTCTATGAAACTATCAGCTTATAAAACTGGAACCTAAGTAAATCATGATGATAGGCTGAGAAGGTTCAATCATTATTTTGTATACAATAATTTTGACCCTCAATAAATCCGGGTCCAGTCCAGTCCACCTCTTCTTCTTATTCTTCGTCATTAGTGGATAGACTGCTTTGTCATGGTTTGCAAAAGAGTTGTGCCATGATTTGGTAATTAATAGGCACGATATAATGTTCTTGTACTCGTATATCATCATATCATCATCATCAGTAAACATTGTACAAAAAATATACCAACATAAAATATCCTCTTGTTATTTTGTGCGAGTACATGTGCTGACCTTGCTTAAAGATGAAATCATCATCATGTTTAAATCTACATACATAATATATCCATATAATCAGTTGCTAAATGTTTTACGACGTGTGATCTCATTGCGATACCCAAAACAGCCCATTAAAAGTACATAATATACAGGGTTGACAATTGCTTGATTGTTGCTCCATGATTATACACCCCACAGCAAGAAAACTAAGTTTTTCGTGGAAATGATGATAATAATTTGGCGCTGGTAATGTATGCATCTAAAAATAATCATGAGAATCATGTTCAAAATCTTGAGTACCGAAAGCTATAGCTCTTTTGTATTTTATCAGCTAATTATTATTGTCTTCGTGGGCACTAATAAAACGTTTAATATTTTAAGTGTTGCCTCATCGCAGCCTTCATATTTGACTCGTACAAATTACAAATTGTTCAAATTTAAACTTTTGGAGAACTGATTTGTATGTATTTTGTATGCAGTATTGACTGAGATATTATTCATGTCCCAATATATTACACTCAACAACAACTTCAACAAAAGGATTAAGAGGAAGAACAAAATTTATTTATTGCATCTTTTAATGCATGTGAGACTGCTTATTAATCTAATCTGATCAGTTGAACACGGTCGTTTTTCATGTCGGGTAGCGAACTACAAGTAAAAAAATCAAAGGTCAGCATTGTATTATTGTTCTTCACGGTAGTAAATGCTCAAATGCATACAATAATATATTCTATGAAAGCCTTAAAAAAGCAAAAAAAAATATTGTATGAATGTATAAATTTGAAAAAGGAAGAGAGCTGCAAAGACGGAAAAAAATCCAATGAAGTCAGTTCAAGTCGCATGGCTTGTCTTTTTTTTGTGAATGCTCACGTTTTACGTTTTATAGTTCTAGCTCTTTGAGATAATATGTAATTTATTTTGGATTCACAATGTAATAAAATGATTGCTTAAAGATGTGATTTTACCGTTGATATATACGAAGTGAATGATGAACAATATTTTAATGACTACACGCTTTTCAGGGAGCATAAAGTCAGTGACAATTCACTTTCAATGTTTCAATCCACACACACTGTGTGTAAACTATAGCTGCATGCTTGTTATAACTGCTCACAATAGTAATAAATGATATAAAATATACATTTTTGTACTTACAATTCATTTTGAATTATGGATCATTCTTACAGTTTTCATTTCTACAATTTCCATGTACTTCTGTCTTTTTATTTCTATTTTGTTTACATCATCACATCAATCACAGTTAAATTCGTGCAACTTTTATGAGCAGCAATGAGCATATTATTCCAACATTACAGCTATGCTGATGTGTTGGAGGCGTGAGTGTGGACCGAGTTGTGTAGCACATTAGCATTATTCGTGCATGCCCCTCCCACAGAACATTATAAAGTCTTAATTGAGGATAAATGATATTCAAGGTGATTTCTTTGTAGTAAAAAAGGAACGGAATCTCTATGAATTCAAAGTCATTCCAACATTTTTGTTGAGAAGAAAACGAAAATTTTATATATTTCTGCCTGCGTGCGTCGTCATAAGCAAGCTGCTTTGGTCGTGACTCGTGGCATAATGTCTTTGATGCTTATGTCTTGTGTAAAATGGCCACGTTTTCCAAATTTAAGGATTTATTCATGAAATTATTGTCTTTTCCTTTCGTTTTGCGAGGGAATATACAAAGTGTTAAAAGTTTTACCATGTCTATTTCTTGAACAAAGATATATATGTATGTAGGTATGTATGTGCATATATGAGACAGAAAAGCATGATTATGACTGAATTAAATGTATCTGTTATTCGGTTTCCGTTTTTTAAAATTGCCAGTTGGTTAGTTCTTCCGTCGCGTTTGCTCAAAACAAATGTCTTTATTGTTTGAAAAATTGAAACGACAAAGTCTCCCCGGTATACACATGCCTATACCCTAAAAGACAAAAAAATCGTGCCCTTTGTCTGAAAATGTGAATATTATATATCCAAGTTTTTGATGCAAGTTATATTGTTCTGATTATTCAAAAAACGGTACCTAATGCATATAATAGTGCAGGAGAGGTGTTGGAAGGAATGCTGGTAACACGAACAAGTACGATCACACAATCTGACAATGTCCAATATATATGAGCTCGTCGAACTGACGTGAGCCCGTATTTTCAAAATTAGGGGTACAACTTTGAACAATTGCTTGCAGCAAAACCTACATACTGACTTTATCTTTTTAGTTGCTTAATTAAGGTACTTTCGTATTCTAAGCGCACATATACAACACAAAGCCAAACGCCCTGGAAGTAAAAATAAATATTATGTCATTCGAAAAAAAATCCACTATTTTTTATGCTTGTTTTTTGTCGTCTAAGAAAAGGGGAAAATCTTATGATTTTAGCACGAATGACGGAGATGAGAATTCATTTTCATAATATCGTAATAAAGTCCAGTGTAAATAATTGAGGGTTTTTGCAGATTTTCGTTTCGTGAATTTTTTTTACATTTCACTGTCACTGTGAAAAAAAATCTGCATGCATAATAATAATAAGCATTTTGAAAAATTGTGGTATATTTTTTTAACAAAATATTATTCGTGATAAATTGAGCACGTGATAAGAATTTTCTTCGGCTTAAGCAAAATTTATAATTGTTCTTGTTAGTGACTTGTCTCATGATGTATTCAATTATACATGCTATGGTGCATTATTGCCTCAAGTGGCTGTCATTGCATCTCCGTTTTTTGCATAATAAGTTTAGATTTTAGCAAATTTTCTAAATTTGGTTTGTAGAATCAGACTTACAATTCGATGTTCATTAAAATGGCGTGTTCAAAGCAATTTAAAATCAATAAAAGTTTCCATTTTCTCAACACCTGCTACCCAGGTAGTTGTTGGGTTGTAATCGCGCCACCTTCTTTCACTTGTCTTGCATTAAAAACTCCGTTATTATTGATTTTTTACTACTTTGCTTACTTCTATGTCTACTATCAATTACAGTTAGTTTTAACTGAATAATTGCTATTACCAATTTATTATTTACTCTTTTTGTAAAACAAGGAAACAATTTAAAAGTCAGAAAAACTTAACTTTGATTAATTTTTAGTCATCAGCTTGAAACAATTATTGTTTGCGTGAGCATGCCAAGAGGTAAAGTATTCCCCATTTTGCCATGATAAAAAGGTCTCAATCTTATAGCAATTATAGCTTGTCAGCGGGAACAACTAACCGGTCCATTTAGTTTTACACAGTTGTACACTAATCAAGCATAGAACGAAACAAATATTATAATACCTACGCACATGTAATTTTTTACCTTTATTAATATGTAAATGAGTGAAACTTAATAAAGAACAAGCCAAAAAAACTGAATTGGCTGTTGAAATAAAATTGCTTTTTAATTTACGTCATAAATCGAACCCACATGCTGTTAGGCAGTAGTTCATGAAGGAATGTGATTTTTTTCGGATCTCATACTGTTTAATTGTTACTTTCGTAAGTAAGGTACCCGCTTTCTCGTGCCATCATCAAAAAACCACTTTGCATTTGGACTGGAATTGGGAAATTGGCAAAAGCTTTCTGCACCATCAATTATTGCAAGTACATCTTGTTTGCTCAACTAGCAATATTTATGATACAGTCTCCTGTGGAGAATTGTTTCGACCAATGGCATTTGTTTTTTTAAATCCCACATGCTGTTAGGCAGTAGTTCATGAAGGAATGTGATTTTTTTCGGATCTCATACTGTTTAATTGTTACTTTCATAAGTAAGGTACCCGCTTTCTCGTGCCATCATCAAAAAACAACTTTGAATTTGGACTGGAATTGGGAAATTGGCAAAAGCTTTCTGCACCATAAAGTACATCTTGTTTGCTCAACTAGCAATATTTATGATACAGTCTCCTGTGGAGAATTGTTTCGACCAATGGCATTTGTTTTTTTAAAGTTTGGATTGATGTCGAATTACGACGCATTCGTATCTGCATCTGAACAAAAAAAGAGTTTTTTATCTTGAACCTTGAACTACGTTACGCCAAAAATCTCGTGCAAAATCCTGACATTCTATGCATAGGTAAGTAAGTAATTGTTGATAATAAGCTTTTCTTACACGTGTACGACACAAGCAATATTACTATTATTACATTTCGTACGATACAATAAAAAGCTATCGCATGTCATGAACTTTGATTTAAAAAAAATTAAATNTTTCTAAAAATAAGTTGTTATATCAGTAATTTTTGTGTTTTCATCGGTTAGTATTTCATAATTTGGTACTTTTTTCCCCTATTTTTATCGCTCAGTTTTATTTTTTGCCAATCGTGCTCATCGTTTTCACAAAGAAACGATGCCGCCAGGTGTAATAATGGATCAATCACAATTTATTGTATAAAGAATTTTTTATGCGTCTCTCATCACATGAAATTGACCAAAGGAAAAAAATAAGCAGTTGAATATCACTTTAAAATAAATGGTAATGTTGTTAAAATGGTGTAAAGCAAAATCGTCAGAAAAAACTGATTTTTTATTCATTGATTTTATCTCAATATTCGTTTGTCTTCGCATACATACATATGTACATGTTTTTTATGCCATATAAGTTTTCAACATTATTTTTATCTTTGAAAAAAAATTTAGAACGTGGATTAAAAAATTACCGCCTCATTATTATACTATAAGCAGTTGTATTCGGGAGATCCTTGATTCAAGTTGTATTTGTCGTGTTGAGGAGCAGAGAGGGAATCTCCCGGTAAAACAACTGTAATTTTTTTTTAAACCATGCATGTATACTAGGCATGTACGCATAACTCGCCAATTCAAGGCTTGCAAAAGCAAGTCAAATAATATACAAACCCAGGACGACGCAAACGCAGACCGCAAAGTCCCCAATCTGCCTTGTCTTCATTAATTTATGCACGGAAAATTGCAAACTTCTCTTGAGAGAATCGTGGTTGGAAAAGTTTTGTTTTTTTCTCTCCCTACTTTTTTTCGTATGTGTTTAAAAATATGTACAATGATATAATCCCGTTATGTGCATAGATAGCAGGTTCATGATTACCAGTGACCTTGTAAAAAGGAATGCGTAATGATGTGATCAACAATCGGTGTACTATACGCCTATGAGTAAGATTAAGATATCCTCTTTCTTTGAAGAAAGCCACACATTTGCTTTATTATTCCTGATGTCCATGTTTGAAAAAAATATCAAAATCATTATAAGTATATCAGTGTTATGAATGAATGACGAGCCAGAAAAGATTTTTTTTGAAACAATACTCTTATATGGCATCATTGTTGCGGCAACAATCTATGCAGTAATTTCAGCAAATTCTAGTGCCCAGCAAAATATTTCTCCTCTTCCATTTTCTCGATTCATTTTTTTTATCAACATCATCATCGTCATCATCATTATTGATTGACTGATAGTGATCAGTCTTGTTAAGTTTTGTATAATACTTCTATGTGTTGTTGTATACGACAAACGTATTTGCATATATCCAACTTTTTTCTTTCGTAAAATGTAACGAAATAAGTTTTTACTTCATCCTTCATTTTTTGTCGTGACACACATGACCACGTGTTTTGCAAATTGGCCAAGAGTTATGCTCATGAATTTTCTACTTTGCATAAAGACTGTAAACCCAGTACTATATTCGCCTTAAAAGCACTAACATTTACACAAAAAAACACATGGAAGAGTGTTTGTTATGCGCGTGTAATACCGACTGAAGAGAAAACGTTTGGATTCGTTCATTTTCCCCTTTATTTTTATCAAAGTGTAAAAAAATGTACCAAAGCAAGTCTAAGAGATAAATATATAATGTTCATAAAAATTCCCTTGAAAGCTGACACGACACACGCAGCAGCGCAAAATAAAAAAAGTTCAATTGATGCTCCGTGTAGTAGTTGTCTTCTGCGCGCTGGTGTGCGGTTTTCTTGTGTCTGTTGTGATTTTCATGAGTTGAAATGATTAAGATGCAATTCGCGTGACAATGTAAGTCGAAGTAGTAGTTAGTATATAGACAGTCGATACATATCTTTCACTTATTTCTTTTGTTCGTGTCACAGCATTGTTAACTCTCTATCTATCTACAATATATGTGTTGCATTGCGTGTCAATTCCATTTTCCTGTCGCTCTTTTAGCAAACGAACCGAACTGAAAATTGTTGTTCTATTTTTTTACAAGTTTGAGGATATCACACCAGAGAGAGAGGCGGACATTGATCTTATTTTTTTATGTTGGTCTTGTTTACTTATTATTCATAGCGTGCATTTCTTTAGTGCTCCTATAATTATGCTTTCGTTTTTTCTATTATTCTTTTGAGTTTTATTCTGTAGTCTCGCGTCTTCTTTGTAATTGTCTAATTTCAAGGTATATTATATTGCTACTTAAAAGCAACTGGAAAATAAGGATTTTAAATTAAAGATGCGCGGGGAAACTAAACCAGCTTCATTGATATCTAATTATGAATTAGCCCAGAGCAATAACACTTTTAATAATAGGATCACTTTGCTTGTAGCTATAAAAATGTTATTTGAAAGGATTGCTACAAGGAAGCAAGGATTTGATAGCAAATTAAAAAACGAAATATCGAGAGTAGCAGGTGGCACAACAAATACTAGTTTCATGGAGCGAGAGAGCAAGGAAGCTGCAAAGATTTTACTCGTTACAAATTCAATGGCAATGAGCCTTAATCATTTTGTTTTATTTGTTGTCGACTTTTTTGCATTGCATAATAAACTCTAGAAAATATCATTTTTTTCTGCAGGAATGTATTCCAGAGATTTTTACAAGGGTATTCTTATTTCATGAATGCATAATAAATTAAAAAACAAGGTTTTACTTTTGTTCGTGTACAAGAATTCGAAAAGGAAACTGAAATTCTACTCTCAAAACACTTTCTGAAGAAAACTACATAAATTCTTGAGCTTATTTACAACACTCTGAGTAAAAAAAATCTTCCGGACATGAACATAAAATGTAAAATATTATGTTTTTTTGGTATAACAATGATTTTTTGTAGAGTACATCATCAACATGTTGTGTCCTGTTTTCCAAGTTAATAACAACCACAATGGTAAAAGTATTATTTGAGTTGGTTTGTAATTCCCTAAATTCAAAATAATGTGGGACTTGAAATTGAATAATTGTTTTGAATAACACCTTGTTAAGCAACATATGGCAAAACCAAAATATTTCCTTGAAAAACAAGGGAAACAACAACTTGTCTCGAAACGATCGAATTCTCGTTTTACTGTTTACACGGAACATTTTCTTTTTCAAAGATCAACAATAGCAGCAGTATAAGTACTACTTACTATGTAGTATGCATTTCGCATATAAAACAATTTCTACTTTTTTTACGAGTCCCACCGTCCGTTTTGTTGAGAATTAGTTTTTAACAACACAAAACAGTAGGTTACGTTGCTTTTCACTTTTTTATTACCTTGCAATGCCATTTCATGCTTGCGGCTTAGAAAATGGCGATCATCAAAGCAAAAAGGTTTTGAGGGCTACTAAAATATCATCTTCAACCAGCCGCCTGGCATTTTACGAGTGAAATAACGAGAGAGAGAGACAGAAAAACAAGAGGAACGGTTTTGGTCAAGAAATGGTTTGAGGTTCAAGTTTATGTTTCATGACTTCAACAAGCGTTACGTCACTAAAGAGTCAACAGGATTTGGGCTGCGTACTGCGGAGAGAGAGGGGCCAGATCTCCTTTTTGAGGTTATACACATTACTGCGATGCGATAATGGTAATAATATGCATAAAGAGTTAAACAGTACATAATAATAGCAATAAGAGCGTTATAACAGTTTGCGTTTTAGTAGAACTGTCTTTTTTGAAGAAAAAGGCGAAACATGAAAGGAAAAGAATAAAGACGACGACTACTACTTCACAATATATTACCACAGTCCTACAACAACAGTTCAAGAAATTGCGAAAAAGAAGAAGAGATAATAAAAAAGAAAATTCGCAAGTGTACCACATAATTTAATGGTTCCCCTTTATGACATTCTCCTGCTATGTGTGAAGTTTTAAGCAAAAAATATAAACGCGAAATTGGGAGGAATTATTGCAAAAAAAAAGAAAGCCTTGTTCTCGTGCAAATTTTTAGAGGGAAAAGATAGTAAAGAAATGATGGCTGTTTACAAAATGATGATTACTAAAATGGCTCCTCGAGTTCATTTTCCCTCTAACAAGTGCAAAAAACTAATAAAGTGCTTAATAAAAGGAATGACAAGGTTTTAAAGAAAAGTAATAATTAGATATTCTAGGAAATTGGTAAAAATTTGTTTTTTTTTGGTAAGCTTAAGCAAAACTAAGTGAACTTGCACGTAAATAACAGAAAACACCATGAAATTTTAGCTCAATTTTTTACAATACGTAGTTCTACACCACGAGTCAAAAAGACACAATTTTTTGTGTACTACTTTTTTATTCTACGGAGAATATATGCAGGAATCACGGTGATGATGTTTATTGTATACCGCTCCCGGCTTCTCAATGTTCTTACCTGCTCCATTTAGATTAAGATCAAGCTTTTTCATATATTAGGTATTGTATTTATTTTTTGGCAACCACTATCTCAACAAATCTTAATCCAATATTTGGTAGCATCATCATAACTCTCAACTGGAATGCCAAAGAGCTAAAGAAAACAATGAAACTGAATCCAAATTTAATGACTACACAAAAGTAAATAATGTTTTAAACAATTGTCTTTCAGTTTTTAGCCAGTTGTTCGATTACGTTATATTTTACTCTCTGTGGGTGACCAAGAAAAAAAATATATTGCAAAAAAGACGACGTACATGACATTCTCTGCTTTTGCACTAATTCACCATTTTTGACATTTTAACAGGTTAGGTATTAAAAATATAACGTAAGGAAGGTCAAGTATTGCCCTTTTCAACTTAGAAATGTATCTGACGATATCAGTTTTAAAAAATGTATAAAAGTCAAGAGCATTTTTTTGTGTTATATCAACGTCTTCAATCAAGTCGTGCAAAATACTTGAGACACTCTCTGGATCTGGATTCCTCTTGAATGTATTTACGTGATGATGGTAAGATGAGAAATGGAAAAAAACGAATACAGATTTTAATCTTATAAATCTTTTAACTTTGTAATATGAAAAGTAATTGAAATGCTGCCAACTACTTTGCTGTTGAACAAGAGCAAAGTTATTGGCTCATTTTTTAGTTTTTATAACTTTATATGTCTACTCTCCATGAAATTGTATCATTTCAACAATGCGATAATCTTAATCATCCCTCCATATGCTATATGTGTATAGTAATAATATTATCATCTCTTCTTGAGAAATATGAATCTCTCAGTCTTTTTTAACAAGATTGTATCCTGCTGGGCACACAAGTTGCAAAACTGAAGCAGGCTGCTTACCGTGTAAATAGATATTTTTATAAGCAGCAGCAGTAGTAGTAGTAATAATTGTTCAAAGTACAATTGTTGCTGGCTTTCTTGAAATGATGATCTACTCAACTGAATTGGACTCATGTAGCTAGTGTGTCAATTGCGACGTTGGGGTACTATTTATGGATAAAAGATTACTGGGTTCAACAAGAA
>JAITYZ010000324.1:0-16721 GCA_027744595.1 Paronellides praefectus | reverse complement strand
AAATTATTTTTTAAACCAGTTGTATTATTTTGAAAAAGTGAAATAATATTTCAATTGCAGCTCATTGCCGAGTTGTAATAACAGCGATCTTACTTGTTCCATTGGTACTAGCTTTGGCTGCCAAAGACTTGTACAAATTCATGCAAGGCTTGAACAAGAACATGGACAGGTCGATAACCAACTTGTCTTCCCTGCTACTCGCCAAACACATGAAGCTCATCTGACCTTCGTGGTCCTCTTCAAAAAGATTGTCCGCATTTTCAAGAAACTACGGGCAACATGATTAATTAAACATAAAATACTAAATGAATCATCAGTTCTGTAACACAACAATATCCACATACCAAAGTGTATGGCGACAGGTAAATGCACTTATCAAACATGCTCAAAGAGAAGGCATGTAGTTTGGCCTGCGCATCATCTGTCAAATGTCCTGCTGGAAAGAGTTCTTTGTCCATGAGTACTGCCACATCAAACACATCTCTGAGTAAGCACCTAGTTAACAATTCAGGATGATAATAATTTTTAAACGAAACTAGTTGTAATTTAATCTTATCAAGTAATCAAGTTGTAACAGTAATAGTATGAAATGCAATTGAGCAAGACCAGTTGCCTTATGTATTCTGTACCTACCTGTTTTCTTTGGAAACGTTAGTGCAAAAGATCACACCAATTTTCCTTGTTGACTTTGTTCTGCGCAAAGAATCGGCCAAGACGAGGGCAATGGGAACGGTAGAATCTTCCACAACGCTCGTCAACCAAGCTTCTCCTTTTATTTGAGCTGTTTATATAAAAAGGAAAATAAGTTAACGTGAACAGTTTTACACAAGACACAAATACTTTAAGAAAATTACCCATTTTCAAATGTTTTCAATTCTTTGGAATTTGATTGGTTTAAAGCTGATTATAACTTGAAGTAAAACTGACTGTAGTTTATTTTGGAATAAGCTTAAATGAAAATCTGATCCCATTATATATATATGAGCGATTTTCCTGAAAACAATACCAACAATAATAAAGTTTCCAGTTTTAATCTACTTTTACTCGTTATATTCATAATTTTCATGAGTTTTAAAAACATTTCCGCTTTTCCTCGAAAGCCTTTATTAGTGTGTATATTTTTAGCATTCCTGGAAATACAGAAACAATTTTATAACAGTGATGTCAATGGCTTGGATCATCAATCCCTTGTTATTGTGCGAGAGCGTAAGCATGATTGCGGTTTTAATTATATGAGTGTGTTTAATAATTATTATTATTGGTGCTATATATTTATTAAAAAATACATACAGATTCAGGCGATCAGCAAGAGTTGATGTGAGCAGCAATTCAGGTTTTACGACGAAAAACGGAAGTACCTACGTAAATATGAAAACACCTAATTGATTGTAAATTTCCTTCTTGTTGTTGGTTTGTTTATGTTTATGAAGAAACAACTCTCAGTTTTGCTCACGGAAATTAGGAATGCCTCAGTAGTAAACAATTAGATTACATGAGAAACAAGTCGTAAAAACGATATGACCAAGTAGTAGCAACGTAATAACAAATGTAAATTATACAATGCAACATTATGCTCAATGGTCAGGGTATGAAAAACCTCGTGTCAAATTTGGTGAGGATCCAGGTCCCAGGTAATCGTTTAGAAGATACATTAATTTGGCCTTTGACACCTGGAGACAAGTGTCCACATTCCTCAAAGTCCCACATATGTGTGTATGCATGTATTTATGTTGGTCCATTTGTTTGATGCACACAGCTATTTTTATGCTATTTGTAAGATTAGAGGCAGACTGACAGACATGAATCCCAGGAAGGAATGATCTTATGAAACATCAGCAAAAACGCATTAAGGAGACAAGGTCAAAAAACGAGGCACAACGCGACGTAAATTCCTGAAATTTTCAACCTTCGACAAATAATAGAAAGCCCGAAAACATCGTATTTTTTTCTCACGCATTTAGTCCTGAGGGATCATACCATAAAGTACGTTACGGTTTAAAATGGGAAGAATGGTTGCGGATTGTCAGGTCACTAAATTGTCAGGGTTCCTAAAACTGAGTGTTATAGGCTTTACGTAATACATGAATGATTCCTGACGTAAGTCTGAAAGAACCCGTTTTAGGTAAACGTGGACTAAAAACATTTAAAAAAACTAATATATTTTTTTCAATATAATTGCCACGAAATGTTTATCCTCTCATGCCCAACTCAATGCATAGATTCAGAACTTCCCTTTTAGAGAACCAGTAACAGTTCATTAGCAACATTTCCGTTCTACTGAGTAAGCAACAAACTGACGTGCTAAATCAATCAAAAACACTATTTTTCTTGCTACTTTATCAGTAAATACATCGCGTGCGTGGGTAAAATGATGAAAAACCAGTCTATCCTTACTGGATACTGTTCTTATCTCATTTTATTTGCGATGATTTTGTTGTAAATATTTACCTGTATAACTACGCGTAATAAATCAACGTTTGCTGAGAAATTTCTAGAATTGTAGGTACTACAAAGAAATAAAAAAGGCAAGCAGGTAAACAATGTACTCTGAAGCTATACTTTCCTGTTATCATAAATAAATAAAATGAAAATTGATTTATTTATATTATCAAAGTCAAAAGCAATCGTATTTTATGGTTTCAAATATAAAAACGTGGAGCGTTCGTTTTACATTTTGTTGGCGTACTTGATACACGTCTGCTGCTTGTTACAAATGAAGCTATAAGCGAGAGTTCAGAGGTCGTAATAAAATCATACAAGCTTAATTTCTTAATGGGAATTTTTGTAATGACATTACTTAATACCCAAACTATATCACTGTAATAAATGTTGAATCTATATCGAATTCCCTTGCAGACGCATTAACTAAAAACAATTTGTTTAATTTATCCCAACCTCAACAATTTAAGCACAATTTCAAATCCTTATATTATTTATCAGCGTTATATTGTTTGTAAAGCATATACTGCAAATTTTGTAAAATTTAACCAATAATCGTACTAATGTGTAATGCAGAATGCAGACCCAGAATTTTTCCATGATTCGTTTGAGTTCATGTTGGACTGGCTATGTAAGGGTAATTATTTTACTTCTAAACGGTCAGCACTGTCAGCAGATGCATAATATCGATCAAATTCATTTTTACGTGTTTCCGGTAGTACAGCATATTATTATACAGATCATATACATACGTTTCATATAATATATAATTAAAATTTTATCAAAATTTAAAAATCTACGTTACTAGAAACCATTTAAGATTAAAACATAAAAATAAATCATAGTACCAAGTATATATAGACTTATGTCTTGAAATATATGCTACACACAGTCTTGTCTTGGCAATGTCGTTAAATTCCCGCTGTCTTGACGCTTATTTCAAATTTGGCCTGAATATCATAATTTAATAATTTAGATACATATTTTTTAATTGCACTACTTGAATACAGTGTAAAATGTACATACATACAAGGTACTTGGTTCTTTTTAAGTTAAGACTACTAAAGGTTTAATGAGGTTTGACACGTTAGCGAGCAGCATATTGAATCAATATTAATGATACATAACTATTACTAAATTTTACTTTGTACATTTACATTACTCCATTACTGACTATCTTAACCTGAACAATCGTTCATTTCCATGCCTTTGTTCATTGCATTAATTATTGTATAAATAAGTCGAGTAAAAATTTGTGTATTTAACGCGTTTATTTACTTTTATGTATTTTTATTTAGTTATTTTATTTAAATCATCAGTATTTCACTTTTCATGATTTAATCACATGTACTTTAATTTGCAACGCAATAGAAACAAAGTTGAACATGTAAGTGTAAAGGTAAAATGCTTTAAAGTTTTTATGGCCTTCTTGGGTTTTTCGTCCATAAAAAGTATGCCATATGAATGAGGAATCCTCACTGAGGATAGATAGCACTAAAGCGGCAAGGAAAACATCTGTTTGTTAGGCAAACGTGCAACAACACCATCAGGAAAATAAAATATAAATTCATGATCTGCTGTAAAAACTACTGATTCTTTTTAAACGTTGGTCAAGTATAATTATTTATTTTTTAAAATGAGTATTAACGACCCCATTCTTGAAGCTTTATCTTTCACACTTGAAAATGATTTGAATATCCTGACTCAACCGCCAGTATCGTCCTCCAGTTCCGAAGCAACACCTTCAACCACCTCACTTGTGTCCGATTTACAACCTGGGAAAAGTAGTACAGTTAAAGATGACAATTGCAGCAGCAGTACGGGAGGTTCCAGTAATTTTGTTAAAAGTTCCATTGTTCTTGGTGAAGAAGTGCAAACAAAATGTCCCTTTTCAGAGTGTTCGTACATTAGCAAGGAGAACATTTGTTTTCATGGGAACAAAACAGCTCAAGGAGAGCTGCTAAGTCACCTATTAGTAAATCATCATCTAGTAATTGATAACTTGGACGAAATTGCCAATCTTTCAAAGTATTTGAATTACTGGGGAGATAGATTAACAACCGCTCCGATATCCGAGTTTTGCGTTGGCTTTGCTATGGATGAACCGCCCAAACCTCCAGAACCGAGAAGAAAAAAGGGATGTGGCGATGATGAAAGTACTGATGATAAGGCGGTTGCTAAGGAATCAAAAGAAGAAGAGATAAAGAATGTAAACAACGACAAACTTTATTACATGCTGTCTCCAGCGTTGCCAGAAGACAGTCAAATTCGTAAAGATTTGTGGAAGCAAAGACTGGTATAAAAAAACAAAATAAATTAGGTTACAACACTGTCATGTTTGTTAGGTTTACATTTTTATTTTATATTTTAATGGGTGGGCATTTAAGAAATAAAATATTCTAATTGATGGATTGTTTTTGTGTTGTTCAATGACCTAATTCAGAACATAGTTTTAGAGTTTAATCGACAAGAGAGGGAGGACCAGCGGTTTTGTCGTCGCTGCTTATTCTGCCGTGACGTAATTTCTGGAAATCGTACTCTATATTTTAAACATATGAGAGAAAGTCACAGTTTTCATATTGGACAGCCAGATAACCTTGTATTTGTTGAAGAGCTGTTTCAAATAATTGAAGAAAAATTGAATAGGTGATAAGAAAAACATTGATTAACTCCATTCTTATTAATGAGACCGATAGAAAGAAATGTTAAGCCACTTTTTTTGTGCAAACATCTGGAAGACCTAAAATAATTTGTTTATATACTTTCTGCTTGATATTATTAGATTGGAATGTTTATTTTGTCAGCACATTCCTTTGAGGTAAATGATTAAGTGAGCTGGAGTTATTCGACATCACAGTAGAAATTCAGCAATGTAGCACTGCTAATAACTTTGTTCTATAATTTAAGCTTGAGGAAGCAGAAGACGAGAGGAAAGAAGAAGAATGGCTTGAAACTCCAGAGGATAAAGAAAGGAGTGTTGTTTGTTTATTTTGCAAATCATCGAATTCAGATTTTCAAAAAGTACTGAATCATATGAAAACTGATCACTTATTCGACTTTTCAGTGGTTGCTTCCACACTGGACTTTTATCAAAAGGTATTCCAGCGTTAAATGCAATGCTTTTCATTTCCTGCTATACAAATCTAAAACGATAAATCTAAATTTCCTGTCTTAAATGACAATATACATTTTCGTTAAATCAGGTCAAGTTAGTGAACTACATTCGAAGAACCGTATACCAAAAAATGTGCCTCTCCTGTGATGAGCGTTTTGACGAACAAACACAGTTGCTCAAGCACATTTCCGAACACAAGATAAATGGACAACTAGAGTTGCTGCCCAAATTGAAGCAATATAATCAACCGGAATACTTTTTCCCGACTTATGAGGAGGACGAGTTTTTGACTTGCTTGGATAGTGAAGATGCTACGGGCAACGATGACGTAGTCAGTTCGGTTAGTTTTTATATAATAGAATATATCATGAATTATAAATGAATAACCACAAATCTTATCACAAAATCATAACTTATAATACAAATACAAGTATACAATGTTTTTTACAATGTTTTTTGACAGGAGGATGAAAGTAATGTAATTCCGGAGGACTTGCCGCATATAGACATAAAAAACAGAGACTTTGACCTGGCAGGCTTTGCCATCAAATATCATAATCAAAGCAGTAATTAAAATATCTTTTTCGGTTGCTGTTTTTTCCACATGTATGGACTTGAACCTTATTATCAGCGGAAACTTCGGGACTAAAATCTGTATCTATGGAAGTTAATATAACAATATTGTAAAATTTCGTAAACAAGCGCCATACGCATAATACAATCTTTTTTTTTGTTTGTTTTAAACATTTTATATACATATTCCCTTTGTTTAAAGTACTGTGTAAGTTAAGCGCATTAAAAGTAAACAGTCTTTGCCTAAACATGACCTAATACATGATCTGACCTATCTTAAAACTTGTATTATCCATCCATCACTTAGTAAAGCCCATCAATATGCCTCTGTCTAGCATTTCCCTTTCGTCGTAATTGCTATCATGAGCGAGCAATGGCTCTCTTTAATAAAACGACACTTTGTCTACATACGTCGTCCGCAAGCATGCTTACCATTTCTACATGTACCAACATTTGAACACTTCGTTATGCTTGAAAACCATCACCAATCACCCAACAAACCAACCAAAACGCTACCTATAACAGGTTCCAATGCAATAGCTGGTGAATGCAAAAAAAAACTCTGTCTTGAAGCCACAAAAATAATCTTGAAGAAAATTATCCCTGACACACATCACGTTACATACATACATAATATATAACCAACCGGCTCCGTTTGCTCTGCGGAAAGATTGCAATTAGTATTTTGTTCTACTGCGTACACCATAAACGTGGATTCTGTTTAACTCTCAAATATGTATGTATATCAATCATAAAATCACATATTTCCCGGAATGTTATAAAATTATGAAAATTGAATTAAAAGATTTACCTGGCTCAATAGGTCGTCACTAGTTGGCATATGGCATATTTATCAACAATGCCCGTTACTTTTACAAAAGCATTTATTTATCAGCTCGATTGTATTATTGTTCTGTGTATTCGCAGCAGCTTTTATGCCCCTTGCCCCCACCTTACATTGTTACTAACAATTTGTTAGGTTGCCAAATCTGTGTACAGGACCACATGTGCTTCCAGATTTCCATTCCCTTGGAAGGAGCAAACGACGTACAACATTATTATGATTTGTTAATTAAACAAGTATACAATCAAGATTTAAGGATCTTAAATAGGCAGTCTTATATTTTTAGTTTTGAAAAGCCAATAGGACTGACTCAATCAACCTTCGTTAGCATTCGTAGATTTGTACAATTATAAATAGATGTACGTTGCATTGAAAATTGCAATCAGTTATAAATTAATCATGCAAATGAATTTATTTGTAGTACTTAATTGTCAAACCCACAAGGTAAGGTAACCTCCATCGTGAATAAAGATCAGTTATTATAGTTATCCATGAAAGAGTAGTATTAGGTTGTCACCTACGATTTTTAAAAATCAATGAGCCACAATTACACATACGTCCACCAAATCGTATTATTAGAAGAAAAAAAAACGCAACGTGCAGCTGCATAATTGTCTTCCTCATCCACACTAACGGCATTCACTCAAACCTAAATCCATAATATTAATACTGTCTGAAAGCAAAGACACGTTGGCACTTGGCAAGACGCAAGTACTTTTATCTGGTAGTTGAAGGAACAAAGAAGAATACAAACAGGAAAAAAATGTGTACGCTATCGACCATAATTCATTGCCACCCAATCAGAGTCAATGATAAAGGGATAAAGCAACACAACAGGAAGAAACACAAAACAAAGGAAGCAACCTTTTCGGGAAAATGCGTTCAAAAGCAAGGTCGTTGGATTAAATGTCTGTGCGCAGGTCATCCTATAATGATTATAATTTTGATCTTCTCTAGATGGTAGTCGATTTTTAGTTATATTTGTGCGTATATGACCATTTTGTAGCCAACGTTTTCAAGATTTGTTTGTACTTCAATCTAAATGATAGCGCATTATTGTACTACTAATTGTGTTCGTTATTTTTTTACCTCTCACACTCAAAGTATTTATCCAAGTGACAACGGTTAAGATATGAGTTAACGATTACCTTGTTAGTTTTAGCTTCTCTAATACTACACGCATTGTAGATGCAATTCATATTATTTTTGTTTATTTTTATTATATAACGCTGGTGTATAAACAAGTGAGCAGAGCAAAGCCGTTCATTCTCACCAGCGAGATGAGGAACCAGTTATTCCACTTTTAGTCATTAGTTTCCTTTATCATCATTATTATTATACAATCTTCTTTGATGATGCTACGCCACCACTGCACAATATCCTAGCGAATATTATGGTGTACTTGACCTCCTGGCCTAGTACTAGATACAATGACACTGAGGATATAGATGACAAACGTACCTAAAAAAAATTTGTATTTTTCATTAAAGCTGTTTGGAAATTGTCTTTGTCCGCTTGTCAAACTAAAATGTTAAACCACGACGACTGCAGGAAATCCATGCACTTCTTTTAACTAGCATGGCTTCAGTCTGACTGTCTAGCACTCCGTTTTTAAAAAATTACATTGTCTTTTTTAACAAAATAACCACCAACAATGTTGGTACATGCCTACATAATTGTGACTTGGCACTTGGCAGTGTTAATTTTGGTGTGAGACAAAATGTATTGTTTCAAAAATGATGAAACGAAAATACATACGAACTTTATCCAATACTTCATTTCTTAATTTAGCCTTACCGTCTTACGCATTTTGCAAAAAGATTTTCTTCTCACACGCGAAAGTTTTCACCAATCGCAACAATTACGCAGTTTACGCACTCATTAAAAAGTTATAACGGGCTCTCATATTATCTGAAATACGACCGAACATATATACATACATAACCTACCTTAATGTGTGATGAGTTTTGTAAAATGCATAACTGTGAAAACCATTCGCACGAGACTTTTAAATTTGAAAAGAATTATATTGGAAACTACCAGTCATATACGACCTGGCGGTACATGCTGATAACGTTGACCTAATGCAATGTTACAAAATTATAGATACATTGGAAGAGAAATATGTTTGATTGCAGCAGGCGCGCAAGAATTCTCGATCAGAGAAGCAGTTTCAAGTATACATTAAAAAAGGGAAATCATTCAAAGGGATAATTACAAGTAAGCACGCGATATTATTTAAGTACTCTATCTTTTATTGCGGTAATAACGCTGACTGATGATTAATGACATTGGTAAAGGTAAGAGTAGAAACTGCATCGCATAAATAAGTCTTTAAACCAAAAATGTCATTGTGAGGTGATGATATAATGACGTTGGGAAATTAGCGTTGAACGTTTTTTCAATGTCAAAATCCTTGGAGTCGAGTAGGTAAATATAGAAACTGCCCCAAACAATAAGGTGTATTGTGGTTTTTTGATTCAACATATCTGGGAAATGCATAATGTCTGTGTTAGTGTTGTCTTTAACTACTCGCGTAGTACTTAACCGAAAGCGAATATGAAAACCTAAATGTCTAAATTACGTAGAATAAAATGGTAATGCTCTGATTGTCTGCCGTCCGTCTCTCCTGTCCACTACATTGCGTTCCACCGATTCATCTCACACTTACCTTAAGGAGAGCCCCCTCCCCCTGAGTACTTAAATTTTAACCACAGGGGTCAAATCCAATGGAAACAAAAAAGTTTTGTTTAATCAAATGGTCTCGAGGGTCAACCCCATTCCCGTACTACATAGTGCACTATATAGTATGCAAAAGTAGATCTTCCAATCTGTTTACTAACGCTGGCTACATTTTTTAAATGTTTTAAATATCTTCGAACAAAAAACATTTCTACATAGTGCACTATATAGTATGCAAAAGTAGATCTTCCAATCTGTTTACTAACGCTGGCTACATTTTTTAAATGTTTTAAATATCTTCGAACAAAAAACATATTTTTTGTGGATGTCTTGGAAATCTTTCAAGTGCATTTATTTCATTGCATGAACCTACTATTTTCTAGCCAAATCCTTCCTGAATTACCGTAGGTAGAATATAGGTAGTAGGTAGGTACCATTAATTTTTAAATGGTTTCGCGTGTTTACATTCACAGGGAATTTCTTTCCGTTAATTTTGTCTGCAAAGTTTGAAGCACGTCTAACATACTAGAAAAAAGCATTTTAGATTTATCAGCCCTGCTACATATCTATTTTCCTTTTAAATCGACACCGTCAAAATTTGTACCAGATGTTGAAAACATTTATTTGTGGGAAACTAGTGCATCATAACTTGAACTGGCTACACAATTATCATAAAAACAAAGAGCCAAATGAGCAGAAAAGTGGCGTACAAAAATCGACAGGATTTTGCCAAACGGAAAAGTGCGGGGATATGATAATAATATAATAATAATTTAATGCAATGTTGAATGCATTTTTTTCTAATAAGTGGGCTATACTACACGACTATAATATATTTGTTTTTAAGTACAGTATATATAAGTACCTATGTATTCCAAAAAAGAATTTAGATTTAATGACTTTTGTCTATATCTATTATATACGTGGTAATAAAAAATAGTTCATGTCAGAACAACAATTCTCATTCTTGCTCCGGTTCAAAAACCCATTAATATTTGTGAAAATTGAAGTAAAGCAAATACTAGCAGTATGACAGCAATACTTGATACAATTTCTCTCACAAAATAAAATCCACCAAGTAGCATAATAACCGTTGTTGTTCTGGAGGGCGCATGGGGAAATGTGAAATCTCCAAAAGTTTTATGATGATAATCATGCAAAAAGGTTTTTATGATGATGAAATGAACAATAAATGCTATTTTGAGAGCAAGATAAAAGACAAAGGATACAGCACCTATACAAAAAATATTTTTCACATTAAAATCAAAACTTGTTTGAATATTTTAAAAAATGCTTCGTTTTGTTAATTAGCAGCTAGCTACTTTGGTACAAGAATGTTTACCTGGGTTTTGTATGTTATGAGATATTCAGTACATCGATTAAGCATAGGTATACATGTTTTATTTAGCGTATCTTACCACACCTGAGGCAAGATGGTGACGATAAGATAATCGGTAAAATGATTTTCTGTTTTTTATAAATTTATAAACATCATGTTTAAAACATGTATTGCGTATTTACCACCAAGCAACAAACACATACATTACAAATATAATCGTACAGCCGAAAAGGAAGTAACTTCCTAATTTAAAATTTATTATTCACACAACAAAATTTTAATTGTCTGTTTTAGAAAGCGTGCTACTATATCATCATCATCACACTTACATAACTTCCAATCAGGTCGACGACAACTGTTGCACTAAGCGATTTCCTGTAACAGTTAAATTTAGAAGAAAGCTTTTCATTGTTGAACTTGTTTGTTACCTTTTACTTGTGTATCAAGTTATATGGTTTTATAATATAGCCAATATATGTGATATATATTTAAACTCATGATAGTATGCACTCAAACTCTCATACAATTAAAAGTACGATGCAAAACATAATAGGTATTATTCAAGAATGATAAAGCTCATCACGAAACCTGCCTACTTGAATCATCAAACAATCTTAGCTACACTTCATTTTAAACACAAGAAAAGGTTTTTAGCATCGACTTAAGTTTATTCTTACCGTGAAAAAAGGTGATGATGATATAATGGTCGACATGACTAAGCTAATTTATTAATTTGTAGTAGATCAATCTCTTGCAATATTGTGTTAGTAGATAAGCGGATACGGTAAACAGGAATTTAATTAAAAATACACTTCTTGTAGAGCTATTTCATGGTACACATATCTAGTTACTTACCTACACATTATTTTCTCATCGAGGCGAGCTGAAATATAAAACCAAGCTTCATTGTCAATCTATAATCCCATACTTTATTCCCAGAACATGAAGCGCTTCATCACTCATGCATAAAATTATAATGCAATTGTTAACGTGTTCTGGTGAATCCCACCAAAAACGTCAATGGAAAAAGTTATATATACCAAACCAACACACATTTTTTTACAACAACAACCATTTTTTGTATTTACCTACTTGTGTAACCTATGATTCTCCAGAGGAAAATATGAAAGAAAAATAACAGGGAATAAAGTTGATCCCAGACTCGACAAGTAATAAATACATATAGTGTTGACCTTACCTAATAAACTACACCAAACTACCAAATTATTATTACCGTACCATACACCAGCATAATANAATAAAGTTGATCCCAGACTCGACAAGTAATAAATACATATAGTGTTGACCTTACCTAATAAACTACACCAAACTACCAAATTATTATTACCGTACCATACAGCAGCATAATAAGTTATTACGCCACAGAATCCTCATAAAACACTGAATAGCAAATAGCATTTTTTTAAGCATAAATAATGTAAATGTACTAGCATTTTATGTGTGCGTGTTTTTTTTTTGTGCTGGCCTTCTGTGGTCTCTAAAAAATAATATTTTTTGTTCGTACCTGTTTTAGTGACGACAAGCATATAACATGAGCACAACACACTGTATTTAACTGCAGAATACTCAAGTCTGGCAAAATAAAATCAACGATTGAAAAAAAAATTCATCTTCATTCATTATTATTAAACTTTCATGAATCATAATAATAATAATTTGGTTAGGTTTTTTAGTATGCTGCAATATTTTGCATATATTTTTCATTATCATAAAAAGCGTATTAATTATATTAACAACTTTCAAACGTAACTGCTTTTTTACGAGCTGGAACGAATACATAATGTGTGACATGAATACGTGATAATGATAAAATAGGAAAATAATTACATGTCTATAACATAAGGATTTTTTTGCTTAACATCAAAGACTCAACGCTTCAAAAATCAATTTGTTCTACAAAATTTGTAGTACAAATAGAGAACAGGTAAAAAAAATAAAAAAGTTAATCACTTTATTAAGATATATTATTTTTCTGTTGTAGACATTAAGTCGCTACTTGCATGAAATTAAGATAAACATGGTTGAAAGATGATTATATTAAATATGTTGTGACGACAGCATGAAATATGCATTTAACCAAAGTCCAGCGACACCAATATGGTCAAAAGTTTTTTTTTCTTTTTTACGTTGCCGTGTGCATGTAACCAAGCAGCAAAAAAAGTCCAAACACTCCAGAGCCTCGGATGTTTGTGAATGCCGGATGCTCTTCCCTTCCATTCTTGTGGCCTTTATCCCTTTAAAAAAAACTCACACAAGTCTCATATGATAACTTTTTTAATGCAATTTTTTATTATTATTACATGAGCTGTTTAAAAACAGAATAGCGGTAAATAGAAAAGCGCTAAAAAGTTTTACTCTTCCATTTCCTCCTATCTTCCAATTTTGTAGGAGAGAGAAGAGAGTAGCACACATGCACATATGGCACCACACGACAAAACCGCTTTTCCCCGTTTGTTTTATATTCCTTTTTTTAACTCTCTCTCTCAGTGAGCCAGTCAGTCAGTCTGTTTCTGTTTCTCCCTCATGATAGTCACGATCCAGTCCAGCGGCTGTTTGTGCTGTCATTCTCATTCTCTTCCAAACAAACATCATTATCCCATCTTCTTAGTTACCCTGTTTTTTTTACTTGAAACACAACAACAGCAAAGTCATAAAAAATAATAATAATAATCTCCTCCGTTTTTTCCTTCTGTCAGAGATACAGACATACAAAATATACTGTCAAGAGTCAAGACGAAAGGTGTGTAGTTTACTTTCAGTTTCTTTGGCCAAAAAAAAGTCTCAGTCATACAATTAAATAGTGAACTGGGTTCTCTTCTATCTACTTATTATACTCTATTCTTTTAGAGTAGTTGTTTCCTTCAGTCAGTTTTTATATCTGTGTTTTTTTGCTACATTATTTTGTTGTGGAAAATTTTCTAGTCGATAAAAATTAATTTTAAAGGTTTAAACCAAGTCCAATTATAACAACGAGTATATTTATATAGACAAGTTTATTATTGAGTGAAGACCGGGGACCGGTGAATCATATTATCGTGTGGAAAACATCCTCATCTCTAATTCATAGAGCAGGAAATAAAGTACTTGATGCAACGCACAGCTGTTTGTTTAACTAAATCCAATAATATATACGTTTACAAAACATTACAACCTTAACCACCTGTGACTTAACCATTTATGTACTTACGATTAAGTTTAAAAAAACTGAGACATTAAGTTAAATGATATTATTATCATCGTAGCAACATAATATTTATATAAATATTCATAAATCTTTTACAAGACATCTTTATTTCATTTTGAGAACGGTGCAGTGGAACATCCAGATATATTTACTAAACTACCAAAGCTACAGGGGAACGTGAAATAATATTATTTATATTTCATTGACTGTCACATGTCATCTCATTTCCTCCGGTGTGTCAGCGTCGGGAATTTTTGTGAAAATTGGAAACCTACATAAAATAGAAGCATACAACAAGACATTTTGGATTTTTCTGCACGAAAGTCAATTAAACGTTGTCAAGTCTCCTTTTTTGACAAATTTTTGTCGTGTATGTATTACCGCTGTTGAATAATTTAACAAGCTTAATAATATCACAGTGCCTCAGTGTAACTTTTTTATATACATATTTGCCACACAATTTATCTTAAGCAAAGCAGCCAAGTCAAGAAAAAGTGACAGGAGGACTGTTTTGTCTTGTCGGCTTTTCCGATGCATTGCCCAATGTGCCATAATAAGTCATAACGTAAGTCTATATTTTGCTTCTAATATTCTACCTCAATTTACTTTTAGCCTAATATGTAAAAAATAAAATGATGTGCTACTATTATAGAGCAAAACACCGTATCCATTGCAATTTTACCAATCAGTTGATTTATGAATAGTAATCCTAAATCTTTAGTTTTGTTGAACACTTAACCTTACAACATTTAGTACCCTGTTAAATGTTAATTTTTTTTTATTAAGAACGAGTATACTTATTATACATATACATGCATATAGCTATATACAAAATGAAAATGAATTTTAATGAAAGTAAGTAAGCAAATAGATCTAAGAAGAAACGTGTTCAGGACATGTTTTATGATGATATGCCATCATCATGTATGCATGTAGGCGTTGGTTTCGCTGCTGCTGCTGGGATTGGGGATCGTTTTTACAAAATGCTTATATATGTGAGAAAGAGGCTTCGTCAAACTTAGATCTGCTGTCTTGTTACTTGTATGAGAAAAGATATTTATTATATATTTCAATAAGATATACATATTTATTTAGATTGGCTCGTCTGCTTAAATTACATCTTTAACTATTAAACCCAAACTCTTACACCAATAATCATCTTGTTATCGTACCAATAATAGGAATAGGTATATATTTTTATAAATTACAATATACACATTTTTTAAGTGCTGCTGTTAAAATGTACCATACCATCATCATCATCTTCATCGCACCAGAAGAGCAGAGACACACCAGCAGTGCAATCTTTCATTTTCTCTGTATTCTCTTATTCTGTACCTTGGTGGTTGCTTCGTTGCTTGTTCCTTTTTTATTTATATATCATATCATGTCACACGTGCTTTTATTCTACTTTTGTGCTGCTGTGAAATAGCATACGGCAACCTGCTTTTATATCTTCTTCTTCACCAGCTTATTAAATCCAGCATGTCATTGCCTACCACCACCAGAGGATGTTTGTACGTGTACAATTCAATGCATCAAACATTAAATGCAAAAATACTAACTTTAATAAGACGAAAATCATGATTAAAACCAGCACTGTCTGTCTATGTACTTATGTAGGTATGTGTAAATATTCTACAGCGGGGGAGATAAACGACTTTGCGCTTACACGGTATTTAAAATATAAATTTTTATATGGTGGTGATATGGCGAGGTGGTGGAGCTTTATTGGCTAAGCATAAAGGTAAATATTTGGTAACAGTCACAATCAAAATCAGAATTTTATATTCCTGTATCAGCAAAGTAGGGGTAGATACCATAGCAGAGAAACCAAAGCAAACGACCAGCAGATCCACTCACAATAGAATTTAGCATATTACTGTGCTTCTTGCTTGCTTATTTTTAACGTGCACGTCGCGTCGGATGGAATATGAAATCAAAAACGGGAATGCGAAATGAAATGATTGTGGTATTATTATTCTCGCTGAGGTTGGTTGGTTGTCAAAAATCATTGCCTTACAAACAGACACAAGAAATGGTAGTGACAAAGACGCAAGTAATTATTACGGCTGTGTCCTCTCCTGCATGCATCTTGAACTTTGTCTCTTGTTTTCAGTATATCGTATGAAAAACCATTTTACTGGTTAAATATTTAATAACGATGCATTGTGGCATTTGTATCAATCAGAATAAATTGGTCGGATGGTGTTGGTGGGAGAAATAAGAAAAAAAATATAATATACCCAATAATACCTACACATCGCGTCCGTCCATTCACCAAAGAAGTGGCTGGCTGTGTAACACATTTAAGTATTTATTGAGCGAAACCATTTCACACATCCATAAGTGGGAAATGGTATGGTATTTCTCGGTATGCTGCTATGTCACATCTTCATTTTTTTTTGAAACCACATGGTGTAGTGGTTTGTGGTATAGCGCTAACTATAATAGATAACATACCAAAAATAATACTCTTGTACCAACACATGTTTAAAAAATATATTATGTCCAATGTCCATAT
>JAITYZ010000323.1:0-12144 GCA_027744595.1 Paronellides praefectus | reverse complement strand
CTTTTTTATATATTTTATTCAGCATAACAGCTGCTGACTTTTATACTTTCTCTCTTTTGTTCTCTGCGCTTTCTGCTGCAATTTATGAAAGAAATAGCAGCTGTCGTTCCTCACGCTACCTACAAGACAAAATAACTTACCATATTCACAAAAAAATGGAATCAGCATGCATTTTTCTATTCTTCTACTTTTCCTCTCATTTTTTTCTTCTTTTTCCCCCAGCTGTCATCATAATCGATTCATTTCATTCTGAGTGTCTTACTATTAGGTAAATATATTGTTCTGAAAGAAACATGACAAAAAATATGTATACACAATACATTTATTATTTATTACTTACACCATTCATTATCATCGCCTTTCTTCCTTCTTGTCTTCATTTTCATTGAGGAAAAAAACACAAAGTGAGACGCAAACTTTCCTCTTTCAATTTTGTTTACCTTTTGTATGGCCATCATCATGATCACCACGAAAAACCATGATCTTTTTTTTTGTTTTCCGACTTGTTGTCTATAGTTTTTTTATTAAATCTATATTGAATGTCATTCCGGTTGACTGGAATCACTTTTTTTCCTCCGGCGCACAAAAGAAATGCATTAATATTGTTCAATAAGTTGAAAGTGTAGTGCTAAAGTATAAATAGAAATACGATTTTATATAATGGAAAAAAGTAACTTATAATAAGCTTCTTATTTACAAGAGGAGGAGAGGAAGAGAAAGCTGTAATGTATATACACTTGAGAAAGTTCATTGGTTTTGAAATGTTAATCATTTGTCATCGTCGTCGGCATCAAAAAATATCATCTTTATGTACAAAAGCGTATTACAAACAAACATACCCAATTGATTAATACACAACAGGTGTAAGCCAGTACCGCGTAGACTTTTAAATTAATATATGCATCTAAAAAAACAAGGAGAAACTGGAGTACCTACAAAATATCTTTGATTTTTTAAATAAAAATTGTTCGCTTTTGGAGAAGAACTGTGGTCTGCCGGTTGACAGACTCATTTTTATAAATGACACACAATGTAACTTAATAAAGCATAATAATATATCATCTAATAACATCATAAGCATCATTTCATTTTTTTTTTCACAGGAAAAAAAATCAAAGGGATAAAAGCTTATAAAGCACAAAGTCGAAAAAAAACATCAACGAAAGAGAGTTGTCTGCTGTTCAAGTAACAAGTTTTCAGCAATACTTTTTTGTTTTTTTCTCTCTTATATTAATAAAGACTAAAACTACCTCTACTTCTACTACTTGTTGTACTAGTAAATAATAAAAATCACACTGAACACTACTACTACTGCAGCTGTTTGCCAACTCTTTTGTCTACATAGTTTACTACTCACTTGTGTGTGACTCGTCAAAACAAAACAAAAAAGTTTAATGCAGTCAACTTTTTGTGTGCTCCGTTCCCTGTTGAGTTGTTCTCGTGGTGGGTAAAGAGTCGCATAAAAGTGTACTTTTGGGTTTTTGAGGCACAGCAGAGAGCAAAAGAGAGTTTACTTTTGGGAGTTGGACTATTTTTATTTATGTACTTATTTTATGAATGAAAAAAGCATGTCGCTTAATAATAATAAATACCTATTACATGGACCTATTATTCTGTATTTTGTACGGTTGAAGGATATACCTTTAAAATGTTGACATTTAAAAATGCAAAGCAGGAAATTGCTCAGGAAAAGGAAAATCTTTTGTATCTTATTTTGTATACTTATGCCGACAACCTCTTATATGCTCCCACATAACAAATTCTTGAATGAATGTAATTTTTTTTAATTTCATTAACGCGTTTGAAATTAAGCTTATATCTATAATTTATGGATGCATTCAACTGTAAATGAACATTGCAACCCCAAGTAGTACATTACAGGTACCCATTATGCAATATTAATAAAAACTCAAAATATCAGGGTACATCGTCACAATGTATGTGAATCTTTGTACACGGTAGTTTTCCTCTTATAACCTCCAATTTACCAAGTAAAGTATACCTACTATTATTTATTACACTTCCCTTCGTAATTGCTTGTCCCAACTCTCCTTGTAAATAACGAAACTTTTTGCTCTCTTTATTAAAATTCAAACAAAGGATATATTTTATACCATCGCTGCCAATAAGCCAGTTAAATAAGGTACACGGGGAAAAAAGTAAGAGAAAAGAATAAAAAGTGTGGTGATTGGATTTAAGACTGTTCTAGTGTTTTTTTTCACAGGTTTACCAGACCACACAGGACACCGCGCACCGCATGACATGTATCATAAAAATGTGTGTGTTTTCTTCTACTTTTTTTCTCCTTTTTCCAAAGTGAATTCTTCCAAAGTAGTAGATAGTGAGAGAGAGAGAGAGAGAGACTGAGGGAAACAAAAAAGGGGAAATGTAAGAGAGTATAAGTGTGTTGAAGCGTAAGGAAATCCCTTTTGAATTATAAACTAAGTAATGTGGCAGTTGTGCAGAGGTGGTGGTAGCGGTGCTAAAGGTAAGTAACTTTTAAAATACTACTACTTGTCTTACTGCGGCTTCTGCTTAGAAGCGGAACAAGAGTGGTGGTTGTGTAGGGAGATTGTATATATAAATTCGTGTTCTTCTTTATTATTGTTTTTGAGCTTCTATGCAATGTTGGTTATGCTCGATAGCTTTACTTTCTTGTTCGATAGAAAGTCAATAAGTTTTACAGGAGAAAAAAAAAGTTTTGACTTTTTTTAGAGTTGCTTTTTTTGCGTTGTTGGAAGGTAAGTTAGTTGAGCTCTTTTTCTCTCGCGTTTTTTTATTTTTTCAGAGAAAGAATAGAAGAAGCTTACAAGTTCCCTTACTGTTAAGAATGTGGTTTATTCTGTGGTGTTACTCGACATGAACACTCTGCTGCGTTTAAGACGAAAAAAAATGTGACGACAACAAAAAGACAAAAAAGAGAAGAAGAAGAAAGAAAGTTTGTATCTCTGTCCCAGCACCGGGCAAAATTACAATAGGAAAAGTAATGGTAGAAGGAGAAGAATAAAGGCAAGAACAGAAGAGATAGATTTTCTTTTAAAAGAATAAGAAAGTAGTTTTGAAAGAGAAAGAGGGGATATTGGCTTCTTGGGATGTGGTTGAATGAAGCTTAGATAGATTTTGAATTTAGGGCATTGTCATGCTATGATGATGGAATGACAAGAGCAAAACGGAGAATGCCTTCTTTTTTTTAGCTTCTCCACAAGTCTACAAGTTGTGTGGAATTTATACATTAGTTGGTGTGGTAAGACTAGATTTAGAAGTAAAAGATCCGGTTGGAATTACACGGGTAAAAACAATGTAATGGTAAAGGAGGGAAGGATTGAAAGGAGAAATAGGGATTTTAAGGAAGGGAGAATGTGAATTGAAATAAGGAATGAGAAAAAAGTATGAAATAGTAGATTTTGTAAATGACAAGAAAGTGAAGGAGTTAACAATAAACGCGCTACGATGAAATCAATAGAAGAAATGTGTATCTTTCCGGGTGTCTCTTTTCGAATGACTCATTATTTTGAAGATGTTCTAAATATAGATGCTCTAGTTGTTTATTTTACTCAAAACATACAATGCAAGTAGGTATGTATATTACCTTAAGCAAAAATTACACAGAATGAACGATAAGCAAATTTTCTGTGACATTTAGAAATAGTTATTTATATTCAATTTCTATATTTTTCACTCGTTCATCAGTACTTTATGTACCATAACTTACTAACAAAGGTGATGGCAATTTAATTTCATTGTTGAAAGAAAGCACAGAAAGCTTTCATAGAAAGCGTATTGATTTGTTTTAATCCAAATTGGTTAATCCACCTGAGACCTCGTGAGGTGGAGGTGATATAACCTATGCTTGTGTTATGATTATAATCTTCCCCCTTTGGTATTTTTATTACGTTTCACTACGTAACTGTAATTACTACGTTTTAATAATAAATCGATTCCATCTTAAAACAGTTGCTAAGCTATTTGGTAAATTCATACCCACCTCTATATATTGTGCATTTTCATCCCGCTGTTGTTGCAACTACCTCAACTTGACTTTTGGTAATCCAATAACATTGCCAGTCACTCAGAGCAGTCAGAAGATGCTATGTCGCGATTGGCACAAAAGCGGAAAAGTTTTGTAATATCCACTGCATAGTGCACAGGAAACTCAAGTCAGAAAAATATGCTGCAAGATATTTTGCTTGAAAAAGATGCGATGATGTTATATATGAAATAGTATTATGGCTCCTTGGAGGAAACAATGTGTTATTAAAGTGAGATTATTAGAGATGCATTATAAATACATTTACTGGTGTGGCAAGTTAAATAGTAAATTTTATCAAATATGAAGATAATGAAGAATATGGGAGATCATCAGCAGCATAAGAAACTACAGAGCTACAACTTTAGTCTTTCTTAACTTTTGTTGTTTCAATTTTTACTTTGCTTTTAGTTGAAGAGGAAACAAGCTGTTGTACATACAAGTGAATGAATAAATTGTGAAAAGAACAACTACTGACTGAAGAACAGGAAAACTTTTGTTTACTTTCACTTGGTTTTTTTTCAAACATTATAGAATGGTAGCCGGTTCCTAGCGTGAGTTCCGTATAAAATAGATAAACTAATTTGATTGGTGGGGTTAATGACACAAGACTAAACTGAAGCAAGACTAAGACACATAAGCAACATATTAAAATCTTTCTTAACTTTTGTTGTTTCAATTTTTACTTTGCTTTTAGTTGAAGAGGAAACAAGCTTGTACATACAAGTGAATGAATAAATTGTGAAAAGAACAACTACTGACTGAAGAACAGAAAAACTTTTGTTTGCTTTCTCTTGGTTTCTTTTCAAACATTATATGATGGTAGCCGGTTCCTAGCGTGAGTTCCGTATAAAATAGATAAACTAATTTGATTGGTGGGGTTAATGACACAAGACTAAACTAAAGCGAGACTAAGACACATATAAGCAACATAAAACTTTTCGTCATGAAAAAACTGACCAAATATAATATATTTACAGTTTTTAGGTTTAAACGTTTTAATAATTTAAGAAGAAGCCGAAATAAATTGATTTTTATACTTTTTACCATTGAATCCTTCTTACTGTATTACGACTTTACGAGCAGCTATTGTGTACGGATGTGGGATATATGTCTCTAGTATACCTAGGTATATAAATGCATGCATGGGGTAAAACGTACACGCTACATCCTTATTGTGTACATTATAACATCTGCCTGAAACATTAAAATACGTAATTAAAAAACAGAAATGTTCGTCTGACGTAAAGTTTTTAAACCCGACTGTTAAAAGCAAAATGCTGCAACAATAACTAAACGATTTGACGAATGGATTGTAATTTGTAATGGGAAAATAGGTCATCGTCTGAAATGCTCAACTTTGTCTATTTTTTCTTTTGTTTCTCGTAATAATGTTACTTTATGTAAACTAAACGAATGGATGGATCTAATTTATTCATCATTATTACGCACCTTCGTACCATTGCGTTGAATGTATCAAGTCGTTGTCGATTGACACTAAAGCGCTGTCTTGTCATTAGCTGTCATTCAAGATCTAATATGTTGCATTTTTGGGACAAAAGCAATTCTGTTAAATATTTTGGTCTTCCAAACTACTATATACATACACTAAACCAATAACTGCTACAAAAAGTAAAAATAAAATGAATGTAAAATGTCAAACTGAACCTGAATTGAATCAACTTATTCGCAGTAGCCTCCTTTTACATTACTTCCCCATTTTATCCATTTTTCTGCTATTTTCCATTGACGTATACCGTCCTCAATAAATCGAATAGGTAGTTCGTTTACAAGATAAGTATTTAGGTAGATACCAAAACAGTTGGTCCAACAGTCTAGCATACCTACAACCTTTATACTCGACGTCTTAAAATTGTTGTACTCTGTGCATTTTTATTGCTTCTTCGCCTTCATTTTTATCCTCCTTTTTCATGTTTTATGACCACTTTGCTTATTACTTTTAAAAACTCAAACTGTGTTGGTCTGTCGTTAAAATCATGACCCTAGTGACCATTTTTTGTGGCAACTCTAGGCCACGCCGTCATAAAAATCCAAGCAGTTTTTCCCGTAATAAACGTTCTCCATGTAGACATGTATAGGTATTTATATTTTTAGAACGGAAGTAATGTTACGAATTATGAAGCATTTTATTCCGCCAGTTCGATTTTTAATATTCAATTTTATTGCGTTTCTTCTCCGTCTATTGATATTGATGTAGTGCTATTTTTCCAATTCCATTCTATCCCTACTCCAGAACAAGATATTTTATCAAAGAAAATTTAGTATCAAAAAGTGCAACCAGCCATAAAAATTCACATAATAATGCTCCATGTCAATCTGTCATTTTTTTCTTCTTCTTGAATTCAAACTAGGTCATACAGTGAGTTTATACATACTAAAGTATAATATATATATATATATATTATATAGCTATATATTTTCAGTATTTATGTTCTGTTGAGAATTGTCGGGAAAAGGAAAAAAATTGAAGAATAAACGGGAAAAAATCTTCCAAACGTACATACCATTTATATCAAGAGAGTAAAGTAGCATATTTTTGTTTCATTCTTCATTTATTCAATCCATCCGAGCCAGTGGAGAAGAAAAAATATCAAAGAAATTTTCTACTTCATCTTTCAACCGCCTTTTTGTTTCATTCTTCATTTATTCAATCCATCCGAGCCAGTGGAGAAGAAAAAATATCAAAGAAATTTTCTACTTCATCTTTCATCCGCCTTCACAAAAAGGGAATCCGCCAAGATTCTTCAAATGCGTAACCATCATCCGTTCATACTAGCATTTTTTTGCATGTAACCCGACCATAATATCGTGTATACCGAGTTTTAACTGCAGTACAAACAACACTACGATCTGTATTTCAACTATCGAGTCAAACAGTCTATTCAATTCCCTATCGTTCTTTAGCTCAATGTCTGTTAATCCCTTTGCCCTTTTCGTTCAAGTCATTTTGTAAAGTTCATTGAGCAACTTTTCTGGTCAAGATTCTTCAAATGCGTAACCATCATCCGTTCATACTAGCATTTTTCGCATGTAACCCGACCATAATATCGTGTATACTTGGTGTATACCGAGTTTTAACTGCAGTACAAACAACACTACGATCTATATTTCAACTATCGAGTCAAAGCAGTCTATTCAATTCCCTATCGTTCTTTAGCTCAATGTCTGTTAATCCTTTTGCCCTTTTTGTTCAAGTCATTTTGTAAAGTTCATTGAGCAACTTTTCTGGTAGCTTCAACAATTGAGCAAAAGTACGTAAAATGTATCCGTTCACATCTGACATTGTACATGTGTATTGTATTTACTTATATTTGACATTGTACTTGTGTTTACTTATTTACTTTCTCCCAGGGACTGACGAATGAAAGATAACAGGAAGGAAGGGAGGATGACTGTATGTCTGTCAAATGTAGTATAACTGTAGCAACAAGTCATAGCAATGGTGTAAGGAAGGATTATCTTACATTTTAATAAAATGACGACTCATGAAATAAAAAGTCTTGGACGAAACATTACTACTTTGCCCAAATGCAAAAATAAACTTTTTATTTTACACGTCAAAATTTCCAACACACAATTAAAACGATAAGAATTTGGGGGATGTAATTAGTACAAGTAAAAATGTAACTATGTTGTAAAAAATGAATTTTGGAACTTTTTAAGCACACAGCTGCTACCGTCTCGATTTGACAACCGTCATGTCGTCAAACTTTTTAAGTGTTCTATTTATTTAACACACATTTGTACACAGCTTTCGTTGAACATGTGAACACATGCATAATATGAATCTAATTCGATTTGAACAAGTACGACACAACATTGTAAAGTATTTTATATGTAAATTACGAATTGTAATCTGACATTTATTTAATAAAAGTTATGTAGTCAAATAACTCTTTTACCCTTTTACCCTTTACGTGGCTTTCATATTACTGAATGTTTGACTGTTTTATTCATCTTACTTGCATTATTCACATATTTCCAACAGCTGCTACTACACAACTCCTTTCTTACATCTGTCTGATTATTATTACTGTTTTTATTTATTAATGTTGTTGTTTACAACAAAATAAAGACAAAAATAAAGAAAAGGTTGCTCCACCACCCACACAGTTTTTCATTCATGCATTCTACATTCCATTGAACAAAGCATGGAATACTGTATATAGGTATAAGCCATCGTTGACTAACTTGAGAAAGCAGCATAACATTATTAAAACCAGTTTTGGCAAAAACTATGACATGTTCGTCAAAACACTTCTCTTGAAGCATCATATCACGCACCAACGTTTCATCTTGACATCATGCACAACTTGAGTAAACAGCTATGAATGACATGTCATGATGATAATATTTGCAATTCATGATAAATGACGAAAATATTACGTACGTGCGCTGTTAATACTACATAATTCAAAACTGTACAACACCATCCATTTTGATGGCCCAATATAACAACAACACTATAACTCACACAGACTGTATGTTAAACCGCTTTTAACATTATCATCCCAATCAACACACTTATTAAGCATGCTACCACCATCAAGTAAAATGTGTGTATTATCATATCATCACATGTGAAGTGAAAGCAGCAGTCATAATGTAAAACGTACGCAGTACGCAGCCAACCTTCATTGACATTTCATTAGTGAAGCTATTAACGTAGTACCAACTGTGTTTGCCTTCCATCACACCAGACAAGAGGACGCTTATCACCCCTCATCATAATAACATGAAAATCATAATGTTTTACCTTCCTTTTCTCCGACTACTGTTCTACCCGTCAATTGTCTTTTTTATGGCGATCCACTTTTTTCTCACTGTGTCAAATTACTTGATGTGTTTATTTCTGTTATTTTGTTTTTGTGTCAGTCATTCACCTGCGTCTCTCTATACTACTTTATATTATCATTTATCAAAAACAAGAGCGCAACCATATCATTAAAACTGAAGAAAAAGCATGGCATTCATTCAAAAGGAAAATACCTTCAGCAAAATTCCACGATACTCATTCACATTTTTATACCTAGGTATATTTTTAGTGTTTATATGCATTACAAATACATTATATATTGGTATGCATATTGGACAATTATTATTGCTATATTATGCAATGAGATGTGCATATAATCTCATTTTTGACTGCTGCAATCAAAAAATAGAACGAAGGTGTGATTTCTGAAGTAAGCAGTTAGTAAGTTTGTCTTTCCCTTTCTTTCGTCGCTTTATTTTCTGCTGCTCGTTAAAACTTTTTTTTCAAGACCCCTTCTTCCTGTCTCTCGTTTCTCACTTCTTGTCGGACAGCTCAACTCAAACATATTTCCAGTTTTTTTGTTTCTTTGCCTTTCTTGTACTTTTTTTCATTCAACCGTCATCATCATGTTTGAATGAAAGTCACGCCTTTCAAGAATCCTTTTTCACTTTGCTCTCGCTAAATTTTTTTTCTTAAAACTTTCTAAAAATAAAAATAAAAGATAATACATTGTACCTACACGTATGTTTCTGCTTTGTCGTAAATGCAGTCATCGCCGAATACGTTAAAAAATTTAAAACGTTAGCTGCGTAAAAAGTTGGATATACACATATTTTGTCATCTTAATATGGAATAAAAACATTATCCAAATCCAAAATTTCCCCATCTCAGCATAAAAGTTTTTTCTGGATTCTTTAGAGAGAAAAAATGAAGGCAAAAATCCCGTTTCAATTCCAATTTAAACCCTCAAATAGCATAGCAGCCTCTCCATTTATGAGATCATCATATAGCCTCTTTTCCTTTTCCAGTAATATGTATCATAATAAAACCAAAAGCGTTATTTACAGGAAGAAATCTAAAGGCATGCTTTTTTCAAAATTGAAACTCTTTCTTTGCAAATAATAGACCATCCCGCCTAAGCCATTTCGCCGCCAATGAGCTTTAGGCAAACTTTTTGGAAGACTGTGAAAGAATTGAGGAGGAAAAAACTTTTTTTTCTTGTGAAAAAAATCTCTCTGATCATATCATACAAGCAATAAGACAATATGTAGCTATGTGAAGTTCAAGTGACCAAGCAAAGAGTCAAATAGAAGAAATGGGACTATTATTCAAGCTGAAAAAAGCAACTCTCTGCAATATTATCCCCTCACAAACTTGTATACTAACCGAACAGACATCAGAAAGAAAAGCAGACGGACTGTTGACTTTTGAATAAATACTTGAGTTTGTAAAGTACCACCAAAACATTACCGCAAAACTTACACATTTTGACATGTAAATGCGTCCCATCATCATCCTGGACCAAGCAGAATAATAAAATAATAATAATAATAATAACCCTATATGGCATAGTAATGGTATTTCTTTGCTCTGCCTTACGGCAATATTCCATCTTCTCAAATTCATGATGGAGGTAGTAGTAGTATAGTTGTAAGAATAGTAGTGGAAGTGTTTGGTAGCGGTGCATTTTATATTCTTAAACTTTTCCACTTGACTTTTGCCGCAATCCTTTTTCCGGTGACTTTCATTCCTCAGTGTTTTTTTCTTTTGCCGGATGGATGAGCAACTTTTATTCTTCAGCAAAGAGAAAGCACACAGCAGCAGCAAGATAATGCATTATGTATTATACCGTCACATTATGAATGAATATGTCATAAAATGTACATTTACCAGCACACAACTGCTTGCGCCACCACTGCATAAATATGTACACGGTTGGAGGTTTAAGGGAAATTCTTGAGAGAAACAGGGAAAAGCAAAGAGAAAGAGCAGCGCAGATCTAGAGCTTGGAGCAAAAATAAAATTCATTCGTTTCATCGTTTCACGCGCTCAATCTCGTTTGGGCTTTATTCCTCATCTCTCTGCTTTTACCATATCATATTAAAAATATCTTTTTAGTGCTGTTGACTTTTTATTGGGCCAGTTGTTTTAAAACGAGCCATGAAAGCAAAAACCCTGGGCAAAGTACAATTTATATTACAGGTTTCGCTACGAACCTTTGTAGTAACAGTTTGTTTAACTTGCTGCTTTCTTGTAATTGTAAGTGCATATTTACTTCATCTGAGTTGTACTGAAATTAGCAGAAAAGGTTTATAAGGAAAATTTGGCACGTTTTACATGGTTTTATAGTATCCTATTTTTTATGGTTTGGATTTTTATAGTTCAAACGTTCAGTAGAGGAGTGGAGGAAAGACAGTCTAGGAAATAAAATATTGCAAACAAAATTATTAGCTTCCTGTTTCTTCATTTACCCTTTTAATGAAGGTTGAAGGTGTATATTATAAAATGTGACATGAAATGGCACGTAAATAGGGTGTGTGCATTACAGCTAATTACCAATGTCAATTTGCACCCAAGCTTTTTTTATCCAAAAAAAATTCGCTTGTTTACAGAAAGGTATATACCCAGTCGACGTGACGATGATGGTGAAACTTTTTGGGAAACAAAGCTACTGGTTCATTTATTAATGGAATGGAAACCGTATAACATATGTCACTGCAAAAGAATGCTATATATCAAAGGGAAACAGGTTGGTATTAATATAATAAAGCTTGTACGAGTAGTAAAAATAAAACATTGAATGCAATCAGTGGAACAGAGGGAAGACAAGGGCATGTAATAAAAAAAGTATTATGTCGTAGCACAAGCTTAATCAGCAAAGCAAACCCTTTCTCCATCTTTCTCTTGCTTTATTGCTTTGCTTAGCTTTTCTTTTCTCAGACAGAAGAGGAGACAATAAAGTAGAGAGAAGGGGAGAGGAAGAAGAATCAGTCAGCCCAACTGACTGGAATGGACGAGAGAATAATTTGTCAAACCACGCGGCACGCAGTCTGGGCCTTGCATTATTGCTTGTTGGAGCTGAAGCTAGGGATTTTTTTATTGTGATGATGATGGGACTTTTTTTGTGTTCTTGTTCGTTACGGCGGGAGACAATGACGATATGTACATTCTTCATCACATCTTGTTCGTACTACAGAAGAATGAGGAAAGGATAAATATGAACAAGAAAAAGCAGAGTAAGAACTTGGGATATAATATATATGACTAGTGAACGGAATAAATGAACGGGCCTGCCGGAAGTAAACATTTTTTTGCCAGATTTGAGCAGTAGAGCAATCCA
>JAITYZ010000322.1:0-16676 GCA_027744595.1 Paronellides praefectus | reverse complement strand
TGTTTGGTTTGTGAAACTTACTTTTTTTTGTTTTCTTTCTCTCATACCACATTCTCCTGTCATTTTTTTCATTTACTTTCCTCGCCCCTCTCCCCAGGCTTATCATCAGCCTCCTCATCTTCCTCGTCCTCATCAGAAAACCTTCAAAAGAAACGTACAATTTTAACGATCAAATTAAACCTAGATTACCATTATGGAAGTCATCAATGAAACATACCTGCCCTTCTCAGCTTTTGACTGCTGATTAAGTCGTTTCTTACAACGATCAATATGATCTTTCAGTTGAATTCTCACTTGACGTTCGGTAGGCTGGTCACGAATAAACGGATGTTTCAATAATTGATCAGTCGGAGGTCTTTGCGTGTAATCCTACAGAAAAAAATGTTACATTTTTTAGTCATTGCATTACATTACGTACGTTCATTCAATCTATCCCAATTTTTTAAGTCTGACATAATATCTATTTTTAAATCTCACCTTCACCAGAACTGTTTCAATGAAAGAGTGAAACCGTTTTGACCAGCGTTTTGACTTGAGCCTGGGTGGAGGATTTCTAGGAATTAAGAACAGTGCCCTCATTGGATGCATTTCACCTGGAAGAAAAACATCATTCTTGTACAACATTCATAAAACATTTTGCATACAACTAATTATGTCCCAACATGACAGTGTACAGCTTATCATTGCTTACAAAGTGGTGGCTGAGACTCGGCCATTTCGATAGCAGTAATTCCTAACGACCAAAGATCACTTCTATTATCATAAGTTGCCTCAGGGTTTTCATCGCAAGCAATAACCTAAATCAAGGGAAACCGTTATGTAAGTACAGGTGCACAAATATGAAAAATGAGCCTCTTGTGCAAACAAAAATAAAATATCAACATGTTTCAAATACAGACAAGTTAAATAAACGGGGTTGGTACGTCGAAAGAATTTTAAACAAGGAGAAAGGAAAGTAAATGAAAAAAATGACAGGAGAATGTGGTATGAGAGAAAGAAAACAAAAAAAAGTAAGTTTCACAAACCAAACAGGCATTTTAACGAAGAAAAGTAGAATTTTTTGTAAACATTGTTGTTTGCTTACCCATAACTGGTCATCCCTTCCAGGAGGTGATTTTTTTATGAATGCACCATAGTATGTGGCAATATTTCTGAAAATGAAAAGCAAACATAAATCATTTATTTGTCGAAATCTTTATACTCCTCTTCGTTTTCTGGGAAATATGTTTTTTTTAGTTAAAAGTACATCTGCTCAATGGCATACCTGTGGTGCGAAAACTTTTTCAATACATTTATCTCTAGCTTGATTTCTTCTTCTTCATCTTCTGTGACATCCATAACCTTGATGGCAGCCAATTGACCAGTTTTTGTGTGTCGTCCTTTGTATACTTGGCCGTAGGTTCCATTGCCAACGACCTCGATAAGCTCGAAGATCCCAGCCGGATCCTGGAAAAATAAAAAAATACGTATGTATGTTGAGTGTTTGCGAGTACCTAAATATATACAACAAATAAGCACATAGATGTATAGGTATACGGCTTTTAACAATAATTACACAATAACAATATTATTTTTTAACTGCATGTATCTAGGTAGGTGACTTATTAAAATGTAAACTTTGATTTGGCGAATTTTACAAATTCGTATGATACGAAAGTAGAATAAAAGAATCATAGCAAAGCGTACTGCAAATTTAGTGCATGCATAAAAGAAAATTCGCGTTTCCTCTCATTGTCAATGACGAATTTGATACGCTCTGCGTTTTAGAACGCGCAATATTTGCCAACCCAGCCACCGTAAAAGACATCTGCTTAATCTCGACCCAACAATGCAATCAACGTGCATGCACATAATATATTGCACAGACTTCTTCATCGCGTCACGTTTTTTTCCACAGATTGTATACATTTTGATGTAAGTACGAGCATAAACAATCCCTTATTTTTAGCAACCAGGATTTACCAACTACGAGAAGAACAAAGAGCAGAAGCAGAACGGGCGACAGCCTTTCTTACCGTAAAAAAGGAAAGAAAAAGAAAACAAGAAAAAGCATTTTAAAACATTTTTTCATTGTGCAGTAGTAAAAACCCTAAAAATACCTATTCATTAATTCATTCATTAATGAAATACGTGCTTGCATTTTTGGGTATGTGCATCAAAATGCAAGCATCTCTGTTATAAATAATATGCTGCTGATGATGATGATTGTGCATTGTAGTGGGTGTCTTATTTTATGATTTCTCTTCAAGTTAACTGTTGTTGTTAGCGTGGCGTTCCGAAACATGCATACAATGTTGAGTATTGCATTGTTTAGTAAATAATACAAACTCCCTGTGAAGCGTCTGCATACTTTTTATATGCACTTTAAAGATCATACTTGTACGATGCAACGTTGAAGCTGATTTTTAATGGACAATTAAATATTATTTGCAGAAGAAGAGAGTAATAAAAGGGGTTTGCAGTAAACACAGGGTAGAAGAAATAGAGACACTAGCATGACTAATGATAAGTGACAAGAACTGTATTTTCATGCATTGGTGGATTCATTATTCTCATTCATTAGTAGCACAACAGAAACTCATCACTCCTTTCACCGCTATATGCACACACAGTGTACATGCAGCAATCATTGCATTGTATTTGAAAGATTATTGGTGCCACTTGTCATCATGAGCAAAGTTATTCTTTTACAAAAAAAGATAAACTAATGCGCGCTTTGTGACAACTTAAAAATAGTGTATTGTAGTGTAAAAGTGGTTGTTTTTGTGTCTCGCTGATACATTCAAGAAATAAATCATGCAGTCAATTGTACGTACATTTTTTTATTGCCATCATCGGTGTGTATGTGTTTACCACTTTTCTTTGTGTCGGATTCTATTTTTTTTTGTAAAAAAAGTTTTTCCTATTCATGGAATCATTATTGAGAAGAAATCAGGTTATTATGTTTGTGTAAAGCCCATTTTTCAGTCAAGTCACTAAAGGTCCTTAAGGTATTCACAAATAACATGGTCCTTATTCAAGAAAATAAAAAGATGGATGCACAATTTTATTTTATGCGCATGATTCAACAGAAATGTCAACTTTAATCCATAATATAACTTACATGACAAAATAACAAACTGTCACTTAAAAAGACAGTTCAAATGGGGATTTAATGAAGCTGCACGTCAGATTTTTATATCGACAATTTTCCTGTTTTCTATCTGTCATTTTTTCCAATAAATTCATCATCATCACTTGATCACAACTTGTACACAGCCATGAGTATGTAGTTAGTGCAGTAAACTTGACAGGTCTTCATAATCGTAAAAAATTTAATGTAAAAAATATATGACAATGGCGATTACAGAGCTACAGAATCTGTAGTAATCCACAAAATCCTTAAGAAATTGTTACGAACATTTCCATCTAAAATTGAAGCCCAATGATTTCATTTCAAGAATTCATGCGAAACTGGCGACGCTTGTTTTTTATGCGCTGAGTATTTTTATATGCTATTTACAACATTATTTTATTGTAATGGGTACTTTAACTCGTTGTAAGGCAGCAAAGTCGTTTGTACCGACAGCGACAGCGAGTGTAACATTTCGAAAAGAATATTCTTCGGTTGTGTGACATGCATGAAAAATTGTGTTTTTGTATTTACTAACACGAGAAGCAGTTAAAAATATTAATTGCTAATGCTGGATTTTAAAATAAACATTTCTCGTTTTTAATATTTTGTAGTTATTACTCTGTTGAACAAAAATGGGAGGATTTATATGTTAATAGCTCTACTTAGTAATTTCAACAGTAGCTTATGTCGTTTATTTGGCGAAATACAAGCTAACATCTCTAGGCATTTTATTTTTACTCTTCTTTGTGTAATGAAGTTGTTATCTATTAAGTTGAAAGCCATAAATTACTGGACGTGTTAGCAAAAATTCTTTTGATAAAAATTAAATACAAAGAGCAATAATGATAATATTTATGATGTTGTTGATGATGACGATGATGAACATGTGTTGAATACCAAAAAATGTGAAGTCATTTTTGAAATGCGATACTTGTATAGTTACAAATAATTGTATTGTAATTTGTAACTCACAAATTGAAGGCATGTACTATTTTGTACCATGTTACTCATTCATGTGTAACGGTGACGGACGAGTACCAGCCACTTTTTCGTTAGAATCTTCTGATACGAATTAAAATCTCGCTCCACGCTTATAAAAATATCAGCCTTGCTTGGGCGAACACGTTCTTTTTTTAGTAAAAGTAAAATGCGCTATAAAAACAACAAACTTTTAAAGTTTTGGAAAGCTCTGAAAATAAAAATAGTACTTTTCACAATTATTGTACATTATGATTCCCTACTAACTGCCTAAAAATACAAAAATGAAAAACAATCAGTGATGTGGATGGAAAAATAATTCAGAGAATCGATTCAATTATTATTTTGTCGGTTTCTTTTAAGATTAAAATTTAATCAATTGTATGATTGGTGCGTTTGTTGATATACAAAATGTGTTCCCCGGACACAAGGACATATTTTAAATATGCTCTTTGATCTCAGATGCATAGTTGCAATTGCAAATTATAAGTGGATTGTCGCATACTAATAGCCACGTGTATATCGTTTCACTAAAACTGGCTTTCATACTTTTTTAAAAACTTAATTTAAATGAAACGACCTTCGTTTAACTAAATCAATTCAAGATGTTTAAAATTTNATGAAACGACCTTCGTTTAACTAAATCAATTCAAGATGTTTAAAATTTCATTTATTTAATGGAACGTCCAATGATCTTGTCAAGGTCAAAGTTTACGCATCCTGATCGAGTCAAAATATATATGATGATATGATTATAATTAGGTTGAAACCATACCCCACTGCACCAACTTGGGTTTATTCCCTGTCATGTAATTAGGTAGTTAAATATTTTTTTCCACATCTTTACACTTTCTTATTACCAACAACTCGCCTGCTATATACCTTTTCACTTACTTTTCTTTTGTACTGGAAAATTTTTGTGCTGAAATGTCATATAGGCTATAGGCTTGAGAATCGTCAATGAAAATTTATATTATTTTGAAAACCCATACTTTATAAGATGAGGTATATGTCTTTACATCCCCAAAATCTAAATTCAAGATGCTCAGGCTTGCACTTCCTTGAGTTATGTACTGTAAATATTGTGGCAAACATGTAGGAAATAGAGCTTCAAGATTCATGACAACTTGAGAGAGTAAATTAATTGCTTAAAGAACTAAACAACTTCAAGGGTAAATTTATGTATCAATTATAGCTGTAGAAAAATTCCCCAATGTGACTAGAGTGATATTGTCTGACTAAATTATGCGGAATGGACTGATTACAAAACTATTGTGTTTTTATGAAAATATCATGCACTACAAAGAGTAGATGTATATGTCTTGATTTGTATGTATGTGGGTTGAAGAATTTTTAATTTCTGATATAACATGGCATTTTATGGAATATAGTCATTACACACAACCGTTTATTACAACCGGTATCAGATATACAAACTGCTTGATTAACATTTTCTATAAATGGACATCCAACCAAACAACAAGTTCCCAACTTTTAATAAATACGGTTGTAAAAACATTGTAGTAATGTATTGCGGATTTGCAGAGAGTTGTTGGTAATGGTTGTAAAAACATTGTAGTAATGTATTGCGGATTTGCAGAGAGTTTACGTACATAGCTATATGAATGAATGAGCAACCAACCGGACGACAGACTGAAAGATGAGAATAGATTACGTAGCTACACACCTTTAATTCCGTGTGCTACTTGTTTAATAATTAATGATCCCACAGATTATATGCTTTAAAGACCTCTAATTAAAATTCTCTAGGTAGGCTGGATTTTATATTATCCCAACAACAAACTACCAATAATAAAACTAGTTGCATTAACAATGTATATTTACAGTTCTAAACAGTAAACGCAGATAAAGAAAATCTTCTTAAATTGACATAAGTTTCACAAATAAGGTAAACCATGAAAACAAAATTTAACTGGGATTTAATTTCACTTATAAAAAGATCATGGGTGGTAAATCGTACTTCACATGAGATAATTTTACAATAAAATAATGAAATCGAAATAAATCAAGCTGTTCCCTTCAGTTCTTTTCAAATTGATATATTTGCTTCAGGACAATTTTTCAGTTCAAGTTTACCCAATTTATTCACATGCTTGGTTACATACAAGAGATTAGTAATTTATAAAAGTCATTCACAATATTTACTAAAATTTGAATTTTCATTGTAAAATTAGGAGTAGAGTCTAAAAAGCAGAGACAAATAAATACTATAATGCACCTGTTGACTAGCCAAAAGTATTTAGTATAAAAGTAAAAACAGTTTAGAATATGTATGAAGACTGATGATTATATTTTTAGTGCAACGGGATCTTGTTAAATGAGATGCTTCACCTTCGACTTGTTATTTGAAGTTGGGGTATTTTTATGACGGAATCTTAAGATCATTAAGCATGCATCATCATTATCATCATGTTAAAAACAAGAAAAGAAAAAGCACTGACATGCATTGATGTAAAGAGGCTATGTAAATGACGAACTGTTGACAGCTATATTATAATTACATGTAGCAACGGAGGGTGCACAGTACACACAGTAAATACAGGCTTAATGTCTACCTGACTTCATAATAGTGGAAAAAACAGTGAAAAGATGCAATGCAGTTCAATGGGTTCGGTTGGCTAGTAGTTCATATGGGAAAATGAGTTAGTGTTTCTTTCTCTACGTATAAATGATCAATTCTCATTTTTGATGTGTAATGCAATGCAGTACAAAAAAATGAGTCATTCTCAGACTGAAATCTGATCTTGAGTGATGAGGTGTTTATATATATATTTAAGTATTTAACCCTCTTTTAATTAAATCAAATGATCATTCACGTACGAATCATTAAAGCAAAACGTTTATCACTTTTAGATAATACCGGTAATACGCAATCAACACCAGAGATATAAATATATATATTTAATTTTTTATACATGCATATATTATGTATACACCATTGACTCTGATTTTCTATTAATAAGCATGACCATTGTATTACGAATTTTGAATGTTATCATCATACATACATAACACATATACCTACACGCTATATTACAAACTCTCGTTTCTAAAAGGTTCAGCATGAAAGTGATCCTAGTCTAATCACTGCATTAAACATTAAGCCTTTCTTTAAAAAAAAAAGATTTATTCATAAATATTATATATTTTAAACCCTTTTTGATGTTCCTTTTTGTTGTTTTTATTAACTTTGTTTTGTTGTAATTTACTCTTATTGTTAAACACTTTTAACTTGTTCTCAATTTTTTTATTTTGCATCATATTTGCATGCATTGTTGGCCTAAAGGTGAATTACACATAAAACACTATCAACTATCTAAAGTGAGCATTTTTGTAGTTTACATCACAAAAACAAAGAATCAAGTTATCATCTTGCTTTCTAATCTATTGCTTAACATTCAACTTACTATTTATCTGACATTAAATAACATGTTTTACTAGATATTATTGATACACGCATATAGTATATACCTACTTATACACTTTAAAGGAATTTGAAAAATATATTACATGCATGTATAATATATTATTATATACAAATGCTTGGCTCAATAATAAAATTTCAACCAGTGTGTGTGACCAAAATTTCTGGAATATGTGTACATAAAACTACACTTAATCTCTTGTCTTCACTTAACGATTTCATGTTATTTACTGCTTGTTATTACATTTCCCATATTAACTCCACTCAAGTTCATCACTCTTTTTTATTTTTAACCACTTTCGTGATAAATGTTATATTATTATTTAACTCCTCTGACATACATGCATACATAATACATACATACCTATGTACATAGGTATGCAGTATAAAGCTCAAATTCAACAACATCATCTCATTCAACAGCTTAACTGCTTTCGCTAAAAGGATATTATCTGTTCAACAAAGCTGAACGCGAGTGTACGCAGCATATTTTTTTTTGTAGTTTTCATGTACGAAAATTAAAAAAATACAGTATCAAAACAATTAGTCTCCTTACTGCTTTTTATATACCCTCTGGTTAAGGTCAACCAGACAATTTATTGTTTTAAGGATTGTTAAAAAATATATGGTTATTTTTTTACAATTGACTACACACTGACCATACTCATCTTTATTCGTCGTCAACTAATCATCATCATCAGAAACATAAAATTATTATTGTATTTTTTTTATTGTAACAGATATTCTGGTTGATGTACAGTGTATTATTTGATGGCAGTGGCCAACTTGATTTTTTAATACAATTTTTTTAGTCTTAAATTGAAATAAATTTCGAAATGGTGCTCATATAAAACACCAGGGAAAATGAACAAAAAGTCTTTAGCAGAAAGATGGGGAGTGGAATATAAACAGTCATAGAGACTTTGTATGCAATTTAGACAATCCACAAGAAAGTAGAACAATGTTTTTGAAAATGAGCAATGTAATTCGCACATCAAGAAGAGGAGGATATGATGATGATGACGACTCTGTACATACGTGCGTGAGTAGCACTGTACACATTTATAAAATTTATGTGAAAGTATACAGAATACCTGTCGATATATGCTAAATATTTACAGTATTTTTATATAAAGAAATCGAAAAGCAAAAGAAAAAAAAGTATTATTATTATTTTATTATTATAAATGTGAAAAGTAAAATTGAACACTACAATATACAATTTTGTTTAACTATTGCCAAATTTTTTAATCAATTCTCTCTTCTTTTGAAAATCAGACAGCTAATTAAGTGATCACGCGTACAAATACCGTGTACCATTTTATTACTACAACTTATTATCGAATTGTATGAAAAAAATTAAATGAATGATTTGCGAAATTGCAAAGCTATCATCATAGTATGGTTTATATGTAGTACTGAGAAAGATACATGTTGCAAATTTTCATGATTTTGTAGATAAAATGGCACCTACAACTTATAATAAATATCTTGATGATTGTAAGATATGTACAGACAAATGAACACGCAAACATACTGCAGGTGTGAAACGTACAAATAGGATTTTTTTTTGCAACGGACAATCTGCGTCATTATACGTCACATAATAAATGAAGCAGTATAATAATCATCATCATCATCAACTTCATCATCCTTCGTCTATACGCCACATTTTTCGTACAAATTCCTACGACGATGGAATTAAGGAGTAAAATAGAAAACCGTTTCGTTTACCACTTTCATTCATTCATGGTCTAAGCCAGCAGCACACAAAATGAGGACTTCTTTAATGGAAATATACATATCATTATACTGATTTGCTATCAGAAGAAATCAAACCTCAGCGCATACTGTTTAACCACACTTATGTCATCATCATCGTCATCATCGCTTTACGTATCATTAAACGATAACCATTACAAACTTGGAAAAACTACCGTTGTTGCATTGTTGCGTACATCGATCATCATTATGTCATTTATTGATACGTTGTCGTCGTACAAAAACTCAATGATCCATTAAAAGTACAACAGAAAGAAGGATATTATACATGCGCAATAAAGTAAACGTTGAAACTTGAAAGTTGGGTCTCCACTACTAAATTAACATTTGCTATAAACCTACAATTGTACTGCGGATTATACAGATAATCAGAGATTTGCTATATTATATCAACACGGAAGAGTAAAGTATTTGATATGTAAAATTATTTTACTGAGTAAATAATAAAAATAATTCAAATCACGATTCGGCAATGCTTAAAAATCAGCGCCTATGAAAGACATTATTCAGGTATTATGTAAACGGTGGGATTTCGCAGCGCATGAACAAATACCACAATTTCTTTATAGTCGGATTGTAATTAGTGTTGATGTGCATTAGTGCATTATATTGTTAATGTACAAAACGCCGATTACATCTATATGAGTTCTTGCTTTTATTAAAAAAAAAGTAAAAAAAAATATGACAAAAATGGTTAAAACAGCTTACCTTCAACGAGGCTAAGTCAATGTCATCCAAGGAACAATTTATATTTCCAGCCATCTTGACAGAATATTGGTTTAAAGGAATAAAGTTGAGGAATCTTCAATTTGTTTTTTAAAAACAAATTTGTGTTCACTAACAAAATCACAACACACAACTACTACTGGAGCGAATGAGGGACTTTTCGCTTGCACACTTTTCAAAAATTCTATAAATAATGTAAGCACACAACATCCTACTTGGCTATACTCTTGTTACATGACACACTATTATCGCCATCCTCATAAACAAGAACAGTAGTGTTCATAACAGGACACAAAGTTATTGTGATGTAAATCATCTTCTCATAAATGAACTTTTTTTTACTAAACTTGGAATAAATCAGTGCGTTTCATCATATTTCATTATGAGTTTTGCTGATGATGAGGTCACTGATACAGCTCCACCAACACACCCTGGGAGAGATCCAAGTGGCTTGTCATCCGACGAATAAAATACTATTCACACGCAATGATGATGAGTACGTACCGTCTCGCTGAACTGTTAAAAATCCAGGAACACAAAACATGATAGTTAAAAAAATACAACCAGATAGTCTATAGATAACGTGCATGGATTATATTACTTCTACAACTTATGTATCTATATATACATATATTATTGTATAGGTATGTGCTTATAATAATGTGTATGACTATTATGCATGTTTGTCCTTTTCAATACAGCTTTTTAGACACTTCCGTTCCACATACCAATACCGCACAACGTCAAAATAATGACAATGCCAATACTAATATCTACGCACCTTATTCACAGTTGCTGCTGTAATGGGATGAATAATCTTCCTCCTTTTTTCACTACTATTATCAAAGCAAAGTAACAGAAAACCGTATCCGCAGAAAATAGCAGACTCGCCCACAGATCATGAACTTGTGTACTTGAGTAAAAGATACTTTAGGAATCACGTATAATTTTTATGTTTTTGACAAGATTCCCCTAAACGAAAACACTATCACCGCACATTTTTTATAACACGTTAATTGCCTTCCAATTATTATCATTCAATCCCCAAAAGTATTCCTCCCTACTCACTACACAATTCAAACATTCAAAAAAGTAAACTAATTTACTAGTTCACAATGCTTTCTTTTTCTTCCAATTACACTTTCCTCCTTTTTCATATAGAAAAACTCTTTGATTAACAGAATTAGTCAGGAGCAGGAAAGGAAGAATAAACAGGAACTGAAACGGGAGTAAATGAAAAAAAGGGATTTTATCATTTTGAAAGGTATCAACTTGTAGTATTCTCTGCTCCTGGAAAAGTGATATTTATTTAGTGCACCTCCTTTTCCCTTTTCTTTGATGACGATATATATATGCTGAGCTTTGTATACAATTATCTCTTGTCCAATTATCCCTAAATATTTCAAAAAATATGGGCTAGGTTTTCCCCTTGCTGCTCTGCTTGTCTTGTCTTTTGTTAATAAAAAAGGGAAATAATACTCCTCCGTGTAGATCCCTATGTTCTCATGTAATTGTGTACATACGGTTGTTCCTTCTCTTCATGTTGGGACGACTGCTGGGAGTGTGTGGTGATGATGAGCCCTAAACTTAAGTAAGCAAAGTAGACAGAGAGAGAGGCTGCTAAAACTGTGTGTATCTGGTCTGGTGCTGCTGCTCTGCTGGTGTGTGTGTGTAGTAGTATTCCACCAGTTTTTTAAGAGTAAAAAAGTCCTGCTAGTATAAACAATCGCAGATATACTACCACCATTGACTATATCACTATATATTATGTCTTCTCCTCCTCCTCACAGATGTGTGCATACATATTATTCGGAAAAAAAGTAGGAAGAGAAGAAGAGGTAGCAAGAGAGTAAACTAGATGCATTTTAATAATATCGCTGTCATATAAATATAAAAAATGTATACGTCAGTTTACGCTTTAGTCTGTGGTATCATGTAGGTATATACGGTGATCACAAACAGGGGATGTTTTTTTCTGTTAAACAGAGGTATAAAAAGCACTAGCTTTCCTTGCTGTTGGGTGTCTGTGGAATATATAGAGGTTTTATAGCGATATAATACGCCAGTGCAATGTAGGTATGCATTTGGTTTTTATATATGTGCTTAGCTTTAATGCTGCTGCTGCTGCTGCTACTATTATTACTGCCTCTTTATCCGTTTTTTACACTCTCTGATGTGAGTATGAACTCGTCATTCTGATTTGCTCTCTTCTCGCTCGATTCACAACAGGACGGAATGCCATGCCTATTTGGATGAGTAAGGTTTTTTTTCTGAAGTACTGGTCATAGAGGGTTGTAAACAATACACACACCATGCATATAGTCTTATTTACACATTGAATGTGAATCTTTGCAGAAGAAGTGGCACTGACTTCACCAAGTTGTAGGAGTAGTGGTGGCGGTGGTGGCAATGGCAATGTGTGTAAAATGTATGCATACTATTACGATGTGTATCAGTCGTTGTTGCTGCTTTAATGCAATATGAATGGAAAATAGAAGAAAAGAAGATGGTAATGTTATTACACCTATTCTATTTACAGTCAGTTAGTTGAACGAACGCACACATATACAAAATCATAATATTTTCTACAAAAACCAGTGGACATATAGCGAAAACTGATGCTCGCTGATAAATACGGATGGGGATGTTGTTGATTGTTGATGATGATTATGACGATGATCGTCTGTGTGTGTGTAACCGATGTACCCTGTATGTTTTATGCACTTTTCTATTTCAACACATGGCGAAGATGTGAAAAATTTAGCATGATTTAACGTGTACGATATAAAGAGTGGCAATCTGTAAATGTATTTGTAACAAATACACCACAATATGTTTCACACTTTGCATTTGCATTGCATTGCTGTAATAGCAGCGGCATAGTGTACGTACAGAATGAAGTGGGGATAAGAGAGCTCTCTAATGATTGATTTGCTCTGGTCTTTGAACTTGCCTTTTTGCTTGCAATTATAAAGCAATGCAATACTACACAATATATATAATGTTCATCTGGTCTTGTAGTAATAAAGATACACTTGTGAATATAACATGTACATAATGCTATATAATTTTATGTTATACTATATTATGCATGTCGCATGTCGCATGAGAGCTGTTGTGTTTTCGTTCTTTATAAGAATTCTTGGTGTTTAGTAAGCACTGCTTACTGTGCTTCCGTGTGAGCGAATACATGTACAAATGTGACAAATATCTATATACAAAAAAATACAAGAGGCTTTTGAAAAAGAAGCTTTTCTTTTGATTTTATTTTTTAATACATGCTTCCATGTTCTACTACTAAGAAATAAAACTATAAAACTCTGCTGAGCTTACTCATGCTGCAGGCAGCTCATTCTTGTTTGCAATTGGATGATGATCATGATGATGATGATGACCAAGATAACAGTACCCAGAAAGAATAGAAAAACACAAAGTCAAACTCACATCAGACAAACTGCTATGAAGGCACATCGAATTGAATCAAGCTATGGTGATGATGGTGGTGTAATCTCAACATTTTCCCTTTGTGTTTTAAGAGCCATCTGCCAACTAGCACAACTTCTGCGAATCTCAGCTCTTCTGTCTACAAGTCGACAAAAACGACCAGTAGTAGTACCACTAAAAGTTAAAACCAATGCAATGAAATCTGTCGAGTAGTGCATAGAAAGACACAATTTGACATTTCTTCTTGAATTTTACCTCCTGCATAAAAGCTACCAAATAGCATGCATGTTTTATGTAGTATTTTACGCGAGAATAAGTTCGTTTATAGGTAAAGCTAGCGGTAGCACATTGTAGTTTTTCTGAGTTAACTCTTTGAGGATCTTAGAGCTGGGTTAGCACAAAATATTATTGTGGTCATCTCAAAACATGAATTTTATTGATGCATGCCAATTCCGAAAAATATTAGATTTGTTTGTTGTTAGATATTTTGCACGATTTTATTCGCATAATTTCTATTTTCAGGCAATTACGATAATCATGTTCATGGAATTTGATGGTGAATCAATAAATTATTATTGATATTATTTCTTTTGATATATTTTCATGAATCATCATGGACCATGATATACAAATTTCTTTTAACATTGTATAGCATTTTCATACATTTTCGGTGACATTCCAGCTACATATATGGATTTTAGCGACAAACAACAATGATAATCTTGCCTTGGCTTCCAAGAGTTTTGTAACATCAGCAGCATCTTGCCGAAGGTAACGGTACTATCGTCTCCTATTTTTAAAACTGAACAGAGCTGAGCTGATTTTTATAGAGAAAGCAATGTACAAGATAAAGCAACAACTGAAATTGAACTGCATAAATGGTACAAAGAGCAGACATTGACAGTTTCAGTCTGCTGAAGAATAACTTCAGCGTGCACCACAAAGCGGAGCAGTAGTTGCAAAGCAAATTTTGCTACCTTCCCTCAATGCATGTCATATTTATGCGAGTATATAGTATGCATTTCTTACTAAGAAAATGGTGTGATAACAATATTATTTTGATTTTTTACAAGTTACGACTCAAACAATTCTTACCCTCTTTAAAACAAGTTGTTTTAATGCTAATAATTATGATTAAAAAGCAAGTAAATGCGTTTGTTACTACATTACAGTCACAGAATGAAGTAAAACGCGATTCGTACGGAGTTTCTCACATTCTATCAGCATCAGCAAGTCACAAAATAAGTGACAGTAAGACCACAGCATCAACAAGACGACACGGCTAAATCAAACAACACTCAAAAGTATTATCGCTGCTTTATCTTTTTATAAGTATTTCAAGCCATAATGTTAGTAGGTAGGTATACACATTATAAAGAACCACAAAGGTTCTTCGTGGCTGTTTCAGTTAGTCTGCCTGCTGTCAGCCAACCCATTTACGCAAAAATGGTCGCAAACTTTATAATTTTTTATTTTTTCATTCGAATACTCGGAACCATAGCTAGGTGACTGGAGGTTCCATTCTATCAACTATATTATAGATTAAGATTGGCAATTGGATATAAGTTGACCAAATATGCTAAGGTTAGCTAAAATATATTAAAAATTACAGATAAATACCTCATATTTAGTTACCACTGTCGTCTGACGAAATGGCTACAAAATCATAGAAATTGGAAAATTATGCATGCTCATTATTATTTGATGATTTAAAAAATCCAACTTATATCATGTAGGCAAATGTTTAACCATATAATTTTGATAGTTGATTAAAAAATGCCATTCTTGAAGGTTCTTACATACGGTTTTTTATTCTAAAATCAAAACAGAATTACTTGACAAAGTCAACGTTTTATTACGCACATAAGCTTCCTAAATCAAACGTCGTATTAATATTTTTTATTACATACACTTTAGATTTAAAACATAATCGAATCAATCTGTATGTAGTACGATCAAGAATCTTGACTCAAGATATTATATATATCAACGGAGGTGAAGGCTGATGTATTGTTTGTTTAAGCAGACGCTGAGAATAATGTGTAATAACTTCCTCCTAGACCTTTGACAAACTAGCATACCTACCTACACAACAGACACAGCTCATGCATACCTGTTCAATGTAATCAACGTCTGCACATTCCTTATCACAAGCCCCAAATTTAATATTTTATTACTTTGTTTTCTACTTCCAACCAACCGGATCTTTACTACTCTCATTATATTGCTCATCTCAACTTAATCAGCTTGCATGTGAGGTGTTAAGTCATTCATAACGCTTTTGATAAATACTCTCTCACTTAAGCTTCTTTGTAGAAGAATTTTATAGCACAATGTATCAAAAAAACAATGATTCTAATAACAATGAAAAGTATCATTATCGTAACAACTTCCATGCCATGCACGTATGAGATAAGATATTATGTAGTGTCTGTACATAACGGCATAAACACATGTCGCTCCTGAGCTGCCGTTGTAACCAACTTGGACTGTGCATAACATACAAATATAATAAATATGTACATATACCTAATATCATATAATAGGTAATACCTATTAGGTATGCACATAAAACAATAAATTAGGTATACTGAAACGCACAAGAAAGTAATTTTGGACAATTTATACAGTGAGTGAACATGCATAATAAGTATGAACGTATGTATGGTATAAGGCCACCCAAGTATGAATTCAAGATACAATAATTATATCATCAAACTAAAATTATCCTCTCCAAAAAAATGCTTAAAAAATCTTAAATAAAAAACGCGTACAGCTTTCTCAACTAAAAGATTACCATATCTTAAAAGAGCTACATGCAAAATACGAGGAAAGTTTTAAGCTTACCTGTCTATGTATGGCATACATTGTATGCACACCTAGAAGTGTTTTAATTTTGTCAAATGTATTGCAGATGTTACAGTGCAGATCAATAGACAACAAGGAGGTGTATATAGCTTCCGGTAATTTATAAACACATTGTCTTGATGCTTTAATTTGTTCGAGATTTCAGCACATTTAATAAGATGTAAGCAGCTTAATTATTGTTACATGAAAGTTATGAAATAAAATAATATTCCCATGTACCACGCTGTTTTGCATTAATTTGCTGGTTATATACTATGATTATATACAGTATGCATGATGCAACTGGATTTATATACAATGGAGTTTCTGAAGCACTCG
>JAITYZ010000321.1:0-10359 GCA_027744595.1 Paronellides praefectus | reverse complement strand
CAAAAATGATATTCACTTTTGCTCTGTGAATCACAAACTGTGATGCAGTTATATAAAATACGCAACAATATACACAACAAAAGTAATGAGGAGTAGATTTGCACTAATAAAATAAAAATACGTGTCGGTGCTGCTGCTGGTAATTATTATGATAGTAGGGCTCTGTATAGCTCTACGCACGAATTTTTGACTGACGGATTGCCTTACTGTTACAATTTGCAACTCATTCTTTCGACCAAAAAAAAATAAGAGCAAAGCAGATGGAGTAAAAAAAGAAGAATATATATGGTTCATAGAGTACGACAAAACTTTACTTATTTTTGTGCAAAAGAAATAAAAAATAAACTTTTCCATTGTTTGTGATGCTTGAATTACCGTCAATTCACAGGAAAAACTTTCTCGTTTTCTTCTTCTTCATCTTCTGCTGCTGGTTGTTGGTCTCTTTTTGATTTGTCGAGAGTAGAGTGTGGCATTGTCACACAAAAGAAACGCATGCTTTTTTAAGAGACAATTTAAAAAATGATTTTCCTTTTTAGCAGAAATTGCACAATGTGCCAGCATACACCACCAGCAAAGAGACTCTAGTAAGCAGGCAGCAGGCAAGAACAGTATATACCTAGTAGTAGTACATCCCATCATCATATCACACGACTGACTTCATCATCATCATTTAAGTTTGACTGTTATTGTTTGAAAAACAAAAGTGAGCAGAGCAGAGAAGCATGTCTTTTGTCTTTAGCGAGTGAAATGCTTTCTGGTGGTGATGTCGTGCTCAAGTAATTTGTACTTGTTTTATTTTATATATATCGCTTGTCTTGTCATTGTTGTCGTTTGAGTGTATGTGTGTAGAAATTGCATTAATAAATCACGGCAACGTCAATGACATCTTCATGTTCATCTGATTCTGATAGTTCAACATCATCATCGTCATCATTGCATGTACATTCGTTCATGATGAGATGATAATGATAACAACAATGGAGGAGGACTAATTAAGCATGTAAATGGAACAGACGAGAACAGTGAACATTTTTTTGCCGAGAGGGAGAAGGGAGAGAAAGAGATATCAACCGGTATAAATGCATTTTTGATTATATTATTATCATCATACAAAACGCCGGCCGTGCTTTTGTACTAAAAATACACGCAAAGCATAACATATTAGATTTATACTGTCTCTAGAGCCGGTATTCCTCCTACAAATCCACCTCAAGTCAAATCATGCAAGATGAATATACAAAATAATAAATGGCATGTGTGAAAGTAAAGTAGTAATGGAATTCGTAGTATTCACATTCTTATTTATTATTGCTGTACTCTACACTCTTCTTGCCTGACAGCTTTTTTGCTCACATCAAATCTCCATAATAAGTACATAATAATGATAATATGATGGTGGTGGTATATGTAATAATAATAATAAAGAGAGGGACAAGGAGAGAGAGAAAAAAATGCAACAAAGTTGTAATATATTCTGAAGCGGTACTCCTCCTGGTTCTGCTCTACTGAATGCATCACCATCATAATATTAATATCACATCACATTCATTATAATATTTCACATTAATAATATAATAATAATATTGCTGTACCCACCACTACTACTACCACAGCCACCCCGACCAAACACCAAACCAACTCAATCCGTATTTGGTGTTTTTTTGGAGAGACAAACAGAGATCTCATGTTTCCCTTTGCATTATTATTCCTTCATCTGATACTTTATGAACAATGTGTATGCAAATAATGTGATTTTGCAACTTTTGCCCTCCTCCGAGTGATATGTTATGTTGTCCTCCTAAAACAATGTCACTAAAATACAAAATGTGCAATTGTAGTACTTGTTGTATAGATAGTGTAGCTTTATTGTCAAAATTGTTGCAACCTGAAAACCTGCTCTATCATTTGAGGAGGACGATCAAGAGTCTCTTCCATTCTAATTCTGTATTCTACTCACATTAAAAAGCCACATATTTCTGACTTGTTATCATTATCATTGAATTTTTTACCCTGAACTCTCTCCCTCTATCAAATCCTTCACAGCCCAACCACATAATATATTTTTCTAATAATAATACCAATAATGCATACACAATTTGATTCCAAAAATAATCATGATTGCTAATCACAACAACGTGCATACAACATACATAATCGATTACCAATTAAGGCTAATTACGAGATTACGTAAAAATGCATTGCTAATTTTATTGTGTATTTTTGGGAGATTTAAGCCATTTTGTTGTTGTACATTAAAAATAAAATTCCTTTGAATGTTTACAAAAATGTAGTTTACTTACGTGCGTGTGCATTGTTTTGGCCTTGCCTTGCTTTTTATATATTCTGGTTAACTGACTCTGATTCTGACAGAAGAGATGCTGAAGGAGAGACAAGCCTGATTAGCTTGACAAGATAAACACAAACAGACAAGTGAAGTGTGGAGCACTATAAACATAACGAAATTATTTGAGCACTACTCTACTACTACTACTACAACACTGAGCAAAAAGCACAATACAAGGTTTGTTGAGTCTGACTGAATTGTTGTTCTAGTAAAATCAAAATAATAAAATCAACATATTATAGTGTGCTTTGAAAATATGTTGCTTGTAAAAACGCCAGAGAACTACCACCATCCACAGCCATAACTTATCAGCAGCCCCACCATTCATTTTCAGCGAGAAGGTAATAATAATATGATTAGAGTGGCATAATAACATTAACTAGTGTGCTCACTATTCACGTAACGAAGAGTATATTATTAGGGTAATAATAATGGAATGGTAATGATATGATGATCAGCGCCAAGCGCAACACCAGTTAAAATCACACAAGATCAAAATAAAGTGTATTGCGAAAGACGTCAAGATGCAAGAAAAAAAGGGTAAAAAAGGACAACAACGGCAAAACGATATTTTTTATGATGTGGTACAAGGTAACTCTTAAAAGACCATTCAATGAAGCTATTGAAGCTTTCGCGCTTGTGCAGTTTGCAGTGCAAACCGCTTTGAACGACGACAACATAGTGATTTGATTCAATGTTTATTTATGTTGATGATGTTGGTGTGGTGGGTGATAACTATAGATGAAACAAATACGCTAATTTATATTTGCACACACGCAACTCAAATTATTTTGGGGCCGTTCATAGGGTTTTGCATTTGAAATTGGATGCGCGCGGATGTCAGCTCAAAAATATTCGAATTTTCTTAAACAGCAAGCAGTAAATGCATTTTTGCGTGTTGTGTGCAATGAGCGCTTTGAAAATCAAACATTCGAATTTTGTTGCGCTGCGCTGCTGCCGCGAATTTTAAATTGCTGCTGCCTTGTATCTCACGCTATTTTCACCCTTCGACCGACCACATCATCGTGCACTTGTTTAGTGTTTCTAGCTTTTGTAGAGAAAATCCTCTTACGCCTTATCTGTTTTCATCACAGTTGTCATCTTGCGTGATTTATGGATGACCTCTTCCTGTTTTGCTTGTGTCAGCATGCATTTTCTTTTACTTCGCTCATTTTAAAGCTTAAAAAAAGTTTTTAAACTGAACTTGCTTTTTATTTTCTTAATGTCAGAGAGGTGTACCTTTTTCCCCTCTTCTTTGCTTAATGCAACATATGCAACTAACTCCTTTTCTTTCTGGCGACACATTGACAATGTCCATTTTAATTTGATGCAAAAAAAACTAAAATGACATGTCTCTCTCTCTCTTTCTCTTCGCCTTATACATACATTCATCTAAAAGACTGTCATGTATTGCAATTTTTGCATCGCATCACATGTCCCGTTAGCATTATCTCTAGCTACAACTCGCCGATAAGTAGTTGATAAAGTACTACAACACGGATTAGTTGTAGTGACTGCTACAAAGTTGTAATGGCAATGCAATGGATAAGAAAAACTGGCTTTGGGAGTGATAAATTTAAAAAATGCTAATCGGCCAGGCTCATCGGCACCATTACTATCACAGCTTTTAGAAAGAACTACTTTACTGCTCTCTGATCAAAAACAAATAGCAATAAAAATTGAGGTACAAGTTTCCAATGTGCGTAGTAGTACATAATAATGCAGGTAGTATTGTTGAATGGAAGAAGAGAGTAGAAGAGAATCAATTAAGCCGCGTGTGTGTGATATTTTTGATTGTTATCACCGGTGACTTTTGACAAAAAAGAAACAAAGCCATTTTGTGACGAATGTGCTACAGCAAGCATGCATAAACATAATAATACATAGGTAGATTGTAAATCTGACAGATGAAATGAAGATTTTGATGATTTAAAAAAAAAATTCTCAAGTTGAGCCGAGTTGGATGACCTACTAGAGAACTACTTCTTTTGTTTTAATTTTTATCACAAATAATCTTGGGAGTGAGAAAATCAATTAAAAAATATAAAGCACATAAACAATTTTGAAAGGTGAGGAGAAGCCCTCAGAGAAACTCTTTTTTTTATATAAATTTGGTTTACTGGGATTAAAGTTGAAAATATTATAATGCTTTTGTATATGCAGGAGAAACCGGATAATTTACCTGGCAGGGTTTCTATTATTTCAATAATAAGAAGTCAGTGAACACTTGTTTTCTCTCCTCCTTTTTCCACTGACTGTCCTGCTTGATGATCTACAAGCTTATCTGCAAAGTTTATCATTTCGCTCCAAGCAAATTACTATGCTCATTGCTCATCATCCTCCTCTTTTTTCCTCCTTTATAATCTTCCCCTTTAGTCTCAGTCCTATCACCAAACAAACAAACTTTGAAGTTTACACGAAAAAATAATTAATCACCAGTCAAATTTGTTTTGCACACACATTTAACCACGTATGTATGTGTATACAAAATCTAGATAACTTGACTGACATACAAAGTTTCAAGTGTTCATGGTAAATAGACAACCTCATTTGCAAATTTCAAAGTTTTTTTTTCATTTTCCTGTGTAGCAATCTGTATAGTCTCTGGTGCGCACTATGCGGCTCTACTAGATAATAGCTTTGAATTAAATTTGCGTTAGTGCTCTGAAAAGTAATTATTATAAGTTTTATTATCAAAACGAGATATTACAGAAATGATAATTATGTATGTAGTTACATACCTATATACAAAACGGTATCAATATGGTGTAGGCTAAACCGTGTAGCAAAAAAGCAACGTTTAAACACACAGGTGTTCCCCGCTCTTCAATTTTATGNGTGTAGGCTAAACCGTGTAGCAAAAAAGCAACGTTTAAACACACAGGTGTTCCCCGCTCTTCAATTTTATGTATAACAATGGATAAGCTCTATTTCCTATGAAAACCGGTAGATTTTATATTAAATTTAATAATAAAAGTTGACTAAATAAATTGTTTTTCAGTTGTGCGGTAAACTTGTGTGTGTATACCTAACTAACAAAAATGGATTGGTTATATATATATATTCAACAAAGAAGGTAAAAATTCCATAAAACGGTTTTCATTACAAAATACTTTTTATGCATTTTTTTAAATATTGGAAACTGGATTTCTGTGTAACAAAATATATTTTCAAGCAGTATATTCCTTTATCTCTTCTCGTATGTTTTATCATTAGTCATGTGGTGCCGGCTCGGGTCATACAACTCCACAACTACATAATAACCAGCTGTTAATCTTTTAACTTTTATAGCACAAGACAAGGGAGCAACATCATAAAAAACACAGCAGTTCCAAAGACTATACGAAGGCCGTTGTTACCATCATCATCAATATAAGTAAGAATATAAGTAAGAGTTCATCATCTCGCTTACGACCGACGACGGGACGGGTTATGTATTATGTATATACTATGTACATGATTATTAAGGTGAGGGTCATGTAACTCTTCTTCTCCTTCTTCTTCCACCAGTTCACCAGAGTCAGCAGAGAAAAAATACCGGTTTGCCCAGCGAAAAAATAGAGGAAGAAGTAGCAGATATACAACAACAGCTGAATAATATCGAAGAAAAACTGATCCGTTTTCTTTATGCATGGGCCAGCAACATGTTTCTTTCGTTTTTTTTCTCTCTTTCTCTCGGTCAAGTCATCAAATTGGCCAGAGAGTTTCTGTTATAGCAATAGGGATATAACGCGTACAACCAACTCTTGCCTGGAGCTGTTATCATCTTCACATCATATCGGACTATATTTGTTGTAGCAAAAAAAGGTTGTAAAAATTATATACGTCCATCTGATAATATGTATATTTTTTTATAGACAACTGATATTATTGTGATTACAATTTAGGTGGATGTTGGACATGAATAGTAATGGCTGATTAAAGTATATAGTGCGAGGAGGAGGAGAGGGTTAGAATGTGTTGAGTATGTGTATCTAATGTACAAATATGCATGTATGTAGGTGGATACTGGGTGGTGGGCTGGTCTCGTAGAGAAAAAGAAACAATGGGCGCTGTAGCAGCAACAACAAAAACAGTAGCACCGGTTGATTTGCCGGTCATCAACAGGAGCGGCAGTAGAGAGTGGTAGGGGAAAACACATGGGAAATGTAGTAGTGACTACAAAATGATCATAATGAACATGATGATGATGATGATGATATGATTGAAGGGCAGGGACACTGCTCCCACCACATCCACATCATCATCACTCCAACCACAAAAATTATAATTACATCTTTGTGTATATGAACGCATAGGTATGTATATAATAGTTATTCTTCTCCTCAACTGTAATGTTAGCTATATATAAAATATATATATTACACTTACACATTATTGTTCCTCGGAACGTCAATGGAGGCAGTTTGCTGGTTTCGTTTCCGGTCTGAAACATCAGCCAACCTGGCAAAGTCAAAGTCCTGCTCCTGGAGGCGAGCGGATTTCCGTGACTCGAGCAAACGGACCTCATCCAATTTCTTGGTCACATCGAATGGAAGCTATATACAAAACAATACAACAATACAACATTAGTCCTACACATACAATTTTTATACCATATTTAGCTGTGAAAAAATTTACTTTTCTATTTTTATTTCAACCATTTTAATGAGTGCCATTAACAAAAACACTCTACAAAGTGAAGTGAACTTTTAATATATATTTTTTTATTGTTTGAGGAACAACCGTTCGTTTGCGCTGTTGCACTAAAAATGCAACGTTGATGATGATGATGAGATGGGAGATTTTGATGAAGGTAGAGAGTTGTGTAGTACAGTGTTAAAGTAAATGCCAAGTATTGTTATAAACTGCATTTATTACCATTACTCATTATTACAATCATCATTTACCGTGAAAAAAGGAGTCGCATCGTAAAACAACTTTTGCATAACTATCTCATCCTAGAATCTTCTTTCCCCCTTTTTTAAACAAGAAACCTTTATTATTATAAGTTATTTTTTCCATAAATTGAATGGTCTTTTTTTATACAAGTTTTTCGTAGTACAATTTACCAAAACAATTTTTATACTTTACCTAACTTTTGCCGGCTACAACACGGCCATTGTTGTTATTACACATAATAATATTTATTGTTGTACACTATCATCATAAAATGTTTTTTAAACACTGTATCAGATTTAGTATTTTCCCCCTCCCCCCAAAAAAATCAACAACCACTACAAAAGCAACAGCCTCACACAAAAAAAATATAAAATTGCAAGCTTTCATTCTCTCCCTTTTTTGGTTCATCGTAAACTTTTTTTTTTTTACAAAAACTCATAATTTTTCTTTCGTGTGAACTGCTGTACTGCTGTGAACATGTTTAAAATTTACACAGGCATACTTCCAAAAATGCAACACAGTTATCATAATTTTGATGGCAATTACGAACCACCGTATCATATTATCTCTCTCTCTCGTTTTTCTTTGCTTTTTCCACTTTTATCAATTGGCAGTGAACAGTGAACACACCATTACCACCATCATCATCATACCTACATGTTATCATATCATGAAAAACTGCATATAAGCAACCAAAATCGGCGTCATTAGCCGATATAGTAGCCCATGTACATTTATGAACTTAGGAACAAACGAATAAGGAACGACCCCGGCTTTTGTGATATGGCATGATATTCATTTCATATTTGTTATTATTATACCTAGTCATTACAACCGCATTAGGATCACTCACTCTAGCACCACCACCACACCAACCTCCTCCACCACTCGACATCATCATCATAATTATCATCAGAAACGGAAAATATAATGTAGCATCAAACAAACAAAACATGATACTCTATACTTTTCCCTTGTGTGCTTATATCCTTCATACTTCTATTTATTTCTCTGTTTTCTCTCTATTTAATTTTGTGCGTGTGTACTTTTAGTGTAACGTACGTGCGTGCAAACACAAAATTTATATATATTTTTGTACTCAATTTTACTTTGGTTTCTCATATATCACTCCTGACTAGACTCCACCAAAATACAAAATAAAAAAATCTCTGCCAGATAGATTTATGTTTTTTTTGCTTTCCTATTTAGAGACCATGTCTACAGTCTACATAGGTACATGGTACATTACTACAATAGTAACCGTGTTGCTGGTTCGTATCGGATCGGGTTACATACAACAACTTTACTACAACAACTTTACATGTAATATGGTCATGCTTATTATTTTCTAGGAAGGGAAAAGTAAACGCCAAAATATGCAAGAATCGATATGAGCAGAAACGAGAGAGTGAGAAGCGTACAAAACAAACATATTAATCCATACTAGAAGCCACCTGCTACTCCTAAAAACCAACCATATCATCACGCCACCGTACATCCTCCCCGCGCACAGTAAACTAAATTGCCATCATATTGCCATTTGTTTACTTTTGTCATGTTCAGAAAAAAACATATAAGCTCTCTGACTTGAACAGTGAACTCCAAACCTTAGTATTTTTCATGTCTTCATCGCTTCTGTACCTTGAAAAATAAAATTCGTGCCTCCACAAAGTCCACACCTTCAGCGCCCATATCACATTACATTACCATAAAACTATCACATTTATTCCAACATCTCCAACAGCAGCAGCACAACATCTCCAATCCATCGTCGCATCATTTGCCTACCGTTTTGTTGCATTGCGTGCCATCATGCCACATGCGCTCCTCTAAGACAAAAGTGTATATATCGAAATATTGTTATTATTAAATTTTTCATGACAGGGCCTATTTATTTTTCAACGAGAATAATAATTTTACATATATGTCAATGTGATTGAGGAGATGCGAGACATTCAGTGTACACAAGTACCACATAAAAGCTGCATACCTTAACAAGAACCAAGAATGCGGATAAATTCACGAAAGGATATCACATTTATTCCACTAGTAGCAGCAAAAAACATCTCCAATCCATCGTCGCATCATTTGCCTACCGTTTTGTTGCATTGCGTGCCATCATGCCACATGCGCTCCTCTAAGACAAAAGTGTATATATCGAAATATTGTTGTTATTAAATTTTTCATGACAGGGCCTATTTATTTTCAGCGAGAATAATAATTTTACATATATGTCAATGTGATTGAGGAGATGCGAGACATTCAGTGTACATAAGTACCACATAAAAGCTGCATACCTTAACAAGAACCAAGAATGCGGATAAATTCACGAAAGGATAGGCACGCACGCACATTTTAGCAGGTGATCTGTGATCTTTTCTTGTGCTGTTGCTGCTGTGGGGGAGCTCCCATAAAAATCCCACATCAAAAAGCAAGCAACAACATCAATAAAATTCCATAATAATTTCTCTGTGAACATGTCATGTTATACATTTTTTTGCTCTGTTCTGCTGCTCTGCTTTTTTTATTGTTAAAAAAAATCTATCATCAAAACAATATCCACCTTTCTTGCTGTACTGGTTGGTCGGTACTTGTCAATCATCTTTTTATTCCCATCATCACCATGTATTCTTTTCATTTCTCTCTCTCTACATCTCTGCATGATTTGATGGCTCCCAATCATTCAACCCTGTAGTTTCCTTTCTGCAGCATTTTAACAAGTTGAGTGAAAGAAAATTATGCCGAGTCATAATAAATAGCAGTAATAAAAATTGATTGGTCAATAATGGCGTAATAATAATAATATATTAAAGTATACTCTTTCCTTTCTTCTACTAACTACATCTCTCATCTCATCTATCTCTCTCTTTTGCTCATTTCTATTATTTCTTTGATGATGATAATAAAAATATGATTTTTTTTCTTCATAATACACAATAACAAGTAATAAGAGTCATAACTAACTATACCGACTGATACAGAAAACAACATAGCTCCACCACCACCGCCAAACAAATCACAACCAACAAAAAAAGTAAATGTGTGTGCTCTTGCCAGTATAGTTTGTTGTGAGGTATTTCGCAAGATTTTATACAAACTTGTTTCATCATTCTCATCATCATCATCTTCGTCAC
>JAITYZ010000320.1:0-12985 GCA_027744595.1 Paronellides praefectus | reverse complement strand
CTTTTTTTCTTCTTCCATTCTTAGAACGACGCTCATAAAACCATACAAGCCATATAATATATTTTCCAAATTGGTAGTTAGTTATGACCTTGGCTTGTCATTGTAATCATCACAATCATCATCATCATCATCATCAACAACATCATGAATTTTCATATTAATCACAAAGCAAATAAAACAATCAAGCTGAACGTGATTTTTTAAGTTGTTCCATGAGAAATGGAACATTGCATGATGATGGTTTGGAAGTAAAAACATAAATTACTACCACCACTATACATTCATTCCACACTGCAGTGGAGCTACATATAATCATATAATATTGTGCTGTTGTATATATGTAGCAGCATCCTCGTCCTTATAATATTTATAGTTATCCAGGCTTGATGATAGCAAGAGAGTTGGGGGAAAAGGGGTCAAGTGATAAATGTCTTTTGCTGATTCCCCCTGACTCATTCTCTGGCCGCCTTGTCCATTTCTTCATTTTTTCCTTTTTTATTTGCTGCTTTTCCCCTTCCAAATTTTCTCGTCGCCGTATAGTCATCGTCGTCGTCGTCGTGAGGAGAGCATAGATAGAGGTCTGAAAAGTGATCTTGAGATGTTTAATCCAGAGTGACGGCATGAGAAAAACCAAGGGCATTCGACATAACGAATTGTGCAATTTACTACATGCCAACTTACTTACTTTCAAAAAAAAAAAAGGTTGAGTTTCAATGTATGTATGTATGTATGTACACCTATATATCTGTAGTATTAGTTGTGTGGCAAAGTGGTGAGTATTCCTTTAGCGGTAATATATAAAATGAATGCTTACAACGAGTGACGGAGAGGGACACATTTTCTTCCAAACTGACCGCCACCACCACTTTCTACACAAAACACATTCATTTAAACCGGTGGTGGCGGTACAATTACAGTGTCATTGACTCAACACACACATTTACTATAATAATGCATTTTCTCTCTCTTTTCCTTTTTTTCAGTATAAAAAAGGGGATGCTAACAACAGCTCAACTGCCCAAAAGATTGTTTGTGCCACACGAAAAGAAGAAGATTCGATGGCCAGTGTCCAAACTTTCTACTTCTTCTTTTTTTTCCTTCTTCCTGTCTGCTTGACGGTTTCTCGTTTTTTCCTTCTTCTTCTCCTTTTCCGGTCTTCTAATAAGATGTGATCTTTGAGGAGGAAGGAGATTTCAAGAAGAAAATTACTTACGGTTTCCTTGTGTGCTTATATTCCACCTCTCCATTTTAACTTTGGACAAACGTTGTCTCAACCTTTGCACTGTTTGGCGGGCTTTTCACTTGGGCCCCATTTCACCACGGACTCACTTGTCATTTATATAACATGTTCCTCTGCTGTTTCCCTCTTTCTCGCTCTGTGCACTATAGTCTTTTTAGAAGAAATGAGGGATGGACAGATAAAAAGCGGTTCATCCTTGTTATTACCTAGAATACGAGATAGCGTAATAAGACATTACAGCAGTAAAAGTAAATGAAAGTAAAACGGAGAGAGAAAATATATTTGTGTGTAGGGAGAAGAGTAAATAAGTGCATTCAAGATGAATAGGGTGAAATATTATCTGTACTGCTGTGTTTTTTTTCTCTTCTTTTTCATCTCTGCTCTGCAGCAGCAATAATTTGAGTTGATGAAAACAAAAAGGAAAGTGACAAGATGAACTAGCGCAGTTTTTTTTCTCTCTCTCTCTTCTGTGCTGGTGCTGCTGGTATACATTTCGTATAATATGTGACACGTCATATTATAGCAACTGAGAAAAAAAGAGAACATGCTTATAAACACACACTGGATTTACTTTTCCTAGAAAAAAAAATTGACAACCAACTATGCAGTATAATATCCTGCTATATTTTTTGTAGCTAAAGCGTGTTCCATGAATTATTTACAGCATGTAAGCCAACTTATGTCAAGTTGCTCTCTATGTAGGAAATATTATGAACGGTAAAAAATAGTACGGTGTGTGTATGTACAATGTACGTACGTCCAAAAGCATAATATCTAATATATTAAATTATTATGATCCATGACGCGAGTGTCTGTTTCTTGGGTCGTGTAGTCGAGGGTCATGCTGTAGTATAATAGTAATATGCATGCTTCTAAACAATTTCGCATACTTGCTCATATTTTTGCATGTTGTTAAACTTTGCTTTCAATCCTTTCTCTCTCTCTCTCTCTCTCTCTCTGTAAAAGATAAACAGAGCGGAATATAAAACTGCATCTTTTGTACCTTTTTTAGTCAACCTATCAAAGAGCAATTTTGTTTTGCATTTTAACTCTTTCTCAGAAGAATATGTAAGTAGAATGCATGCATTATGAGTATAAAAGTTACAAATTGTACAAGAAAAGTGTACTCTGTACATATTTGATTTTGCCCTTTTTTAAACTTCAAACTTTGCTTACTACAACCCCAATACATACAAGTAGGTACGCTACTACATATTATACATATATATATGGAATACATACTTTACCGCTTGCGGGTCTTTTCTTCTTCTTGGCCATGCTTCTTTTTCTCTGCACACACAAGGCAAACAATTGCTCCTCGACAAATAACTAGAAAGGAAAAGTGCCATGCACCATCGCCACCACCACACCACCGCCATGTGTGTGTGTGTGCATATTCACCAGAGAAAGGAAGAAAAAGAGTTACAACCACACACGCCACTACTCTTCTTCTTGGCTAAAATACCCGTTTGAGTTATAAAAGGAAATGAGGCTCGGGGGAGGAATCCATAATATTTTTGAAGAATAAGAAAATTCATCCACAATTTTCCTTCAAACTCAACTACACATAAAATGTCTTTTTATATATACACATATATACCTATATACACAAAACGTTGAAGATCATCATCACAAGTAACATGTCAGTGGTTTTAAGCTGCGTTATTATGCTTCTCGTACACACACATAATATACCTATATACAGCTGCACAATTCTGCATAACTTTTGTGTGACTAGAAAAAGTTTGTTGGAAGAGGAAGACAGTTTTATGGTGAATATGGTGGGGGTAGGAGGGGGTGATGTAATAGTTGCTAGATGATGCTGAACAAGTAGCGAGACTACTATTTTGCTTCTTCTTCTTCACATGAAAAATGTGATGGCACATACAATATAAAAGATGGAGAAATCTTACAGATTCATTCCCTACCTTATAGCCCTACAAGGTATACTACTTGTTAGTTTTTCTTCTTTCTTCTTCTTCATTTTTTATGCTTGCTGGTGGAAACTTGCTAAATTTGTCGTATTAATATATAATAATAACATCATGCGTCGTTGCACCACCATACCGCCAACAGCACCAGCACTTATTATTATATAGTTGATAGGTATATAAAAAAGACGAGTGGTAGTGTTGTTGTGGCATATGACATGGCAATGGTCTCTCTCTCTGACTTGGCTTGGATGCTGTTTGTTAGTAGGTATATATGTTTTCCTTGTTTTTCTTGTTGTTGCTGTTGTTGTTGTTGCTACAAACAGAGAGAGAAAGCAGACAGGAGAAGACGGAGAAAGCGGTAAAAGATGAGATGAGACATAAAAATATCAAGAGGCTGGAAGAATGGATAAAATGAATGGGAAAATAGCCTGTTATTATTATACCACGTGTGCAAGTGCAACTTGTAAGTTTTTTTTAATGCAATACACCATCACTAGCAGCAACGGTGGTGGCAGTAATGATCATATATAGGTGTGTGTTTAGATGGTTGGTTTGTTTTCTTTGGCTATTTCCATTACCTTTTTGCTGGTTATATGCTTATCCTTCAGTTAAAAACTGAAACTCGGTGAAAATGTAATGGTTTCTTTTGGCGCAAGCAAAAGGGGGAAAAATTATACATTCCTGGTGTAGCCTCCTCATATTTTTCATTCTTGAGGAGACTAATAGCTCTTCTCATAATATGTATGCTTAGTATAGTACTATATGCTGTCGGTGTGCTGCATAAGTGGGGGACACACGCGATAGTGAAAGTGTATTTATGTATGTGTGTGTGTGAGAGAGAGCCATAGCACCGCCATCACCAGATTCCATGTAAGCCAAAATAAAAATGTATGCCCTTATTTCCTGTATATACTTTATATAATAAAATACATTGCAGAATTCATTTCATAATATTTTTATTACAATTATTGCTACGTTTAGATATATACTTTTTTTTATATATAACCGATTTGTATAGACCTTCCCACATATAGGTACATATAAAGCATTCCATACAGATTCCATTTTCTAAACGGTTTTATTGCCCCAAAATCGAACGGGAATTGCCAGAAACTGTCATAAAGTATACTGGCAATCGGTGATCTAGGCAGAATTCTTAACTACTTGCTATATGTACACTTGTACAATTTCCCAGTTTAACTTGCACACGCAGAAAAATATATACTTATTTTTTTTGCTGATATGAAATAAAAAAATATATATGAATATCATGAATGTAAGTACCCATGCATATCTATATTAGTATAAAGTTTATCTGTACGAATATTTTTGGAATGCAATGTGGGGTAATATAAGAGGGGAGAAAATCTTAAAGAACACAAACACACAGGACACTGCGGGTATGAATTTAACATAGTTTATCTATCATAATCATATACCACCACCACCACCATACGAAAATAGCGTCACTGGTTATCGTAAGTAAACAGCATACGCGAAAAAGGTGGTACCAGACAAGAAGACAGAGCAGACCAGTGATGGTGTGTATGTTTTTTTAAAAGGTTGAATATGGTTGGTATGTAGATATATGTTTTCTTGAGTACTGCACTGAACACACGCGGTGGTGGTGCCAAAATAATGTTATGGATGTTGAAAAGAAAGCATAATAATAATTTGAGCTTATATACATAATAAATATATATGAATATCATGAATGTAAGTATATCTATATTAGTATAAAGTTTATCTGTAAGAATATTTTTGGAATGCAATGCGGGGTAATATAGGAGGGGAGAAAATCTTAAAAAACACAAACACACAGGACACTGCGGGTATGAATTTAACATAGTTTATCTATCATAATCATATACCACCACCACCATACGAAAATAGCGTCGCTGGTTATCGTAAGTAAACAGCATACGCGAAAAAGGTGGTACCAGACAAGAAGACAGAGCAGACCAGTGATGGTGTGTATGTTTTTTTTAAAAGGTTGAATATGGTTGGTATGTAGATATATGTTTTCTTGAGTACTGCACTAAACACACGCGGTGGTGGTGCCAAAATAATGTTATGGATGTTGAAAAGAAAGCATAATAATAATTTGAGCTTATATACATAAAAATACATACATTCATCTGTACATAATAATATGTTTGTTTTGTAATCTCAACACAGTTAACCACCGGCGTTGTTGCTTATACCGTGTAGTAACACGACTATGGAGCTGCCGAAGAAAGCAGTGGTGTTGGTGATATAGTGAAAATATAAAAAGAAAGCTTTCCAAGCAATCATATATACGAGAAAACCGGGAAGAACCTCTCCCCAGTGGACCGTTTTGGTGCTCTACTGACTACACTGCCTGCTTTCTGGAAGGGACATGAGATTCCGGTCCCAATTTTCTTTTTTTTCCGGCGTTGTTGCTTATACCGTGTAGTAACACGGTGAAGCTGCCGAAGAAAGCAGTGGTGTTGATGATATAGTGAAAATATAAAAAGAAAGCTTTCCAAGCAATCATATATACGAGAAAACCGGGAAGAACCTCTCCCCAGTGGACCGTTTTGGTGCTCTGCTGACTACACTGCCTGTTCTCTGGAAGGGACATGAGATTCCGGTCCCAATTTTCTTTTTTTTTCTTCTTCTTTGGTGATGATACACCTCCTGTAGGATTATTACATGAGCTGGGTTGAGCCTTGATACGAGGATTGCTTCTACTCCTCCTCATGACTCTCTGTTGTGTGTGTTATATGTATATTGCATGTGTGTGTGTGTGTGTGTGTCGGACTTACTAAAGCCGTTGAAAAGAGAAATAGGTAACAAGGAAAAATTGCTTGTAATATAAATGACAAGAGTGTTTAGAGACGTGGGAATACATGGGCTGTTAAGATATTCCAATGTGGAATTCAACACTCGTAGTTTTTGCATTACTCTCTGTCGCCCTACCCATTTTGTAAAGTAATATTTTGCACAGCAGCAGCAGCAGGGAGACACTTACACACACATAAGCACAAATACACATTCAGGAAGAGAAAAAAATGGCGTGAAAAGTGTTAAGTAATTCCCACATATTATTATTATTGGCTTTATACTACTTGCTATTTATATGGACATGATCCTGCTGTAATCTTGTATTTATGTATGTGTATTCCTGCCTCCTGCTTGAAAGCTCAAAGGATGGACAAATTTTAATTTAATAGAAAAACCTGAATCTCACTCTCCATACACTTTGTTGTAGTGTTGTTCAAATTTAAAATTGACTCTAATTCAATTTGTACATGTACCATATATTATTATAGTGCAGATTGCATTTTTTTATTTTGTTCTGCCAAAAAAGGTGAAATGGCTGTTGAAAAGAAGAAGATGAGCAAATGATGCATTATTTTTTCCCTAGTATTCGTGTTAGGATTAAATGATCTTTTGATTAAAGTGGGCGTGATGTTATTTGTCAAGACCTGCATCCAAATAAAAACGTGTATGTTTACGTTAAAGCCTTGTTTTTTAGATCATCATCCTCATCAAAGCCATCAAACAGCACATTCAGCGGCGGCAGCAACAGAGTTTTAGCACAAAAAAATACAAATAGGGGAAAAAACCAAGTGAAGCCAAATAGCAAACTATATACTTCCAATGAAAGCTATTTTGACGCTCTTTTGATACTTAACTTGATGAGATGAGAATTTTTATTGTTATGGCTTAGAGAAACGTAAAAGGGGAAATGGTCAGCAACGTAGTGTTTTAGTAGCAGCGCAATACTACATTATTGCGTTGTGTGCGTGTGCACGTACCTATTTCATGGGTGGACCAACAGCATTTTGGAAATTTTAGCTCCATGATGATCGTCATCATCCTCACTGCAATCGTTTTTTCAAAGAATAAATGTAACAAGAATTCAAGTGAAGAATAATAATATTATATGATATTATTAGATAAAAAATATTACGCCAAATTCATATCTGTGCATTATTTTCTCATCAAATTGGATTAAAATGGGGGATAAACCCAGTAAAGTAATGTAAAACATGGAGCACATGCAGCGGCTTAAAGCTTTCTTTTCAATGTAGGTAATTTTACTTGGGATTTTACCTTGGTTCTTGTTATTTTACAGGTTCAGGTACATAATATAGTGCACACGCATTTAGTGTGTTAGTAGTAGAGGGATATATATACAACGTTATGATGGGAAAATGGCCATTTCTTTTCACATTAACAGCAAGTAATACGGTTATACACGGGTTTGTCTGTGTGTGATCTAATGGTTTGGTTGGTTCCATTTCACTGCTCCTCATGTCCTCATCCTACTAGTATATCAGCTCACAACCAACTCCGACAAGGATCATCCTGATCATCAAGAAAGTAAGTCGTACAATAATCATACAGGAGGATGAGGAAGAGAAAGAAAATGAATAAGGAAATAGAATTGGGTGCAATTTAGAAAAGCCAGATGTGCCGTAGTGCGATCATCGCCATCAAGATACAGGCTTATCCATACACTCCATACCGATATATACATATATATGCTCAAGTATAATAATATGGTACAATATATTGCAGCAAAATGGTGTAATCTTTGTTTAAAATGAGAGAGAAAAGTCCACAAAAATATATATGTAGGTATGCATATATTATGATTCTTTTCTAAACCGCATATTATAGGTAGGTATGTATACATTCCTAATATTCTGGTGGTAAAAGTGTGGTCGTTTTTTTGTGTGTGTTTTTGGAACGCCAGCTCTCTACCCTACTTCCTTGCTGCTGCTTTCACTTGCAATATTATTTGAGTAAAGGGTTAGTAGACATTATTTGGTAATATACGACATACGACAACTACTACAACGGCCATGTTATATGATAAGATACGGTGGTAGTAGTGGTGGTTTTGTGATATCCTTCCTGTCGTGTACACAATGCCCCAAAAAGAAGGAATATAAATGGAAACCACTGTGGACTTGTACTACTTTTTTTTGTTGCTATAATATTATTATTGCTACCAGTGTCATTGTTGTATGTAGTAGTTTTGTATTGTGGCTTTACAGGGACCACTCTGACATGGGATCTCATAGAAGAAAAAAAATTCAATATTTCAATGAACCTCTTTTTATACTTACCTTACTTGGTTAGCTCACGTACACGTTTTATACGGTGTGTCCTTATCAGCAGGTTTGGATAGATGGTGTAGGGGTATGTATACGACGCTGGTGGATTGCAAGTAAAGTGGTTCTGCTCCAAGTGTTTTCACTTTCCTTCTTCTTTAAGAAAGGAAGGAAGAAGGTGCGAGAAAAAGAAAACGAGAAAACGAATGGATAATATAATACCCGTTTGGGGCTTTTTGTACTGCAATTTTACTAGCAAAAGGGAACACGATGTTGGTAGCGGTCGCATCAGGTGTGAAGTATCCCTTTCTCCTTGGCGGTATTGCATTGCGGGCTCACTGGTCACCTTAAGTGTTTTGTTGGTAACATAAAAAGCTTATTACATTTTTCGTGTGGTGGAATTGGTAATACTGATGGGGCTACCTACATATTTTATTATACAATCTTATGAGAGAAGCGAATGCTTATATTATATGGTAGCTAAATTGTTGGTTGTAGTGATGTGATGGCAATGTGTGGCGGTTGAATGAAATAAAATGAAAAGAAGATTGAAAAAAGGGGGAAAAGAACACGTCGACAGATCACTTTTTTTACTAGTGAACTGCTGCGCTAAGTTAGTGACCAAAACTATAGTCAGAGTGTAATACTTTTTTAAGAAAGAGAAAAGAGAAGTTGAAAAAGAAACAGCATTTTGTCTTTGAATGACCTGTCGCCTTTTTTTAGCTTTCTTCTTCAACTGCCTTGTCGTTTTTTAAGTGAAGTAAGTAAGTATGTAGTAGTAGTAGTAGCGATCCATTGTCCACCATCAGAAGTGGATACAATGTCTTAATGTGTATTACCAGGTCTATAATCATGGGCTTTTTAGAGGCTCTTCTAACCATCTGGACTCTGGACCTAAAAGTGGTTGTCTTTTCTTTTTGAAGAAAGAAATAAAAGGAAGTAAAAGACACATTCTATTTTTGGGTTGTTATATATGTTCTGTTATATATGCTGTCCATATTATATACCATAGTGAACAGCAGTGTCCTTGTAGATTTTGGTCCGTTTTTAGTGGGTTTTATTGATGGTTGAAGCTAAAGCTCAAGTTACATTCTATATAAAAGAGCCAGTTTGACATAATATGTAATTTTCGGCACTACTTACTCTTCTCAATGTGCACACACTTTCCACCCACCACCATCACTACTCTCTTTCTCTCTCTCGCTTTTTCATAGGTTTTGGTGTCATTGATGTTCAGAGAGAGCTCTTTTTCAACCGCTGGTGGTGGCGATGTTATGAGGTTCACTGGCTCATCACGTCACGTTGTTGAAAAAAATAAGAGGAATCATTGCATCATTCTCTCTAGTAGAAATTCAATGAATCACATTAAGTGAACACTGTCCTCTCACTCTCTTCTTTCTCTCCCTGAATCACTTCACAAGAATATCATTCAAAGTTATTGTGCTAGAGAAAAAATAACGCCACTGATGGGATATTTTTTTATGATTTTTTGATGATGAAACATTTGAGTTGAGGTTAGTGAAACATTTTTTTGTGTCCTTCGCGCAAAAAAAACTGCTCGAGTGTTGGAATGTTGTAACTAAGACTGTTGCTGCAACTTTTGTGCAGTCTGTGAAAGTAAAGACACGTGTTTGTATGGCGGTCCATGAAGAAGCAGCAGTAGCAATCAACACATAATCCATGTTAAGTATCTTACATAATGCATCGTTGAGTTTTTCTTGTGGGAAAATTGTCTCTGTTGCGTTTGATACTGCAACACTGATACCGGAAGTTTGAGCAAAATACTACTAAGACTGGGAAAGCATGAGTCTTTTCTTTAGAATTTTTTGATTCAGTTTAGATGACATGGCTTGAGTGCAATATATAAATATTGTTTTCATCTTTTTACTCGGCAAGTGTGTGGTGCAATAAGTAAGTTCATTACTACCAACCACCCATGAAAAATTGTTTAATTTATTTTTGTCATCCCCGTTTTTTTCGTTCATGATTTCAATTGTGAAGGTATTAATTAAAAATTGTACTTTTTCTAAAAAAAATATAAATATAATTTTGATGGGAAAATATGCTTATTTGTTTTATTATTTCCTGCAAAATGTTGAAGATTATCGCCAACAAACAATAAATCCATAAATTTATTTATTTACTTGGTAAGTTCATTACTACCAACCACCCATGAAAAATTGTTTAATTTATTTTTGTCATCCCCGTTTTTTTCGTTCATGATTTCAATTGTGAAGGTATTAATTAAAAATTTTACTTTTTCTAAAAAAATATAAAATATAATTTTGCTGGGAAAATATGCTTATTTGTTTTATTATTTCCTGCAAAATGTTGAAGATTACCGCCAACAAGCAATAAATCCATAAATTTACTTATTTACTTGGGATTAGATACCAACGCGTATGCTAAAGTGGTATACCGAATTTGTGTACGATAAGATGCTTTTAATGTGAGAAGAGGATTTGCTTTATTTCCTCAGTCATTGTCATTAGTGCGTGTGTATGAATTTTATTGTTTTCTTAAAATAACATCAAGTGGTAGTCTGAGACAGAGAGAGAATGTGTGTGTAAATACCAGTGTACACAAAGATGTAACTGATGTAACCGTCGTCATCAAATCTCCCTGATACAAATCTCTGCAAGACATTATATTTTTAGAAAGCTCATATATACTACATTAATAGCTATATTATGTACTATGTATAAACCTTATGTATATACATAAAACAGACACGCACCGCAATATTTACTTATATCATATAAGTTATATGTATTTTCAGGGCTTAAGTATCATGTATTTCGACTAGATGTGTACCAGCAATCAACTATTTTATGCAGCTTATCAAGATTTTTCTGGTTCCAGTAGTGCTCCACCACAATCTACAAAGTGAAAGCATCTTCTAGAGAACGGAGAGAGAGAAGAGAAGATTGTTTAATGGAAAGTCCGGTATTAGGACGGAAGATCCTTTATAATATACGCACGTCAGATTCAAGTGCGGGTAGTGCGTAGGAAAATCCAAACACTGGTAGCAGTCGTAGTGAACAAAAGAGAATAAATAAGATTAGTGTTTTGTATGAGTATGTAAGACATTCAACATTGTGTGTGGGATGTCAAGATGATAATAACCACAGTGCAAGGCAAAGAGAGAGAGACACACACACACAGTATTTCCATTTTCCCTCTTTTCTCGCTCCTCTGCTACAAGCCTGTCTCCAATAAATACTTTTCTTGTCCTTGAGAAAGCGAATCACTTCTTGTAATCCCTTCTTTAATAGCAGGCATATATGTATGTATATGGTGTGGTATAGTGCGCGGTTTCTGTGCGTGGCTCCTTTATTGGAGCTATACACAAATTAATATATATATACTTTACTCAAAAATAAATAACAACAAAAGGGATGATGATAGAAAAAACAATGTTTTATGACGATGAAATCTTTTTTTTAGACTTTATTATTGTTTTTCATTCAAGAAAAGTATGGTCTTTAAAAACCTAAAGATTTTCTTTCCTTCTTTTCCTGATTAACTAAATTATTTATTGTAAAAGAAAAAGCCATTGCAGACAGCTGCAGCTTGTGATGATGGAGTGAGGTTCCTTTATTGGAGGGATTTTATTTATCGCCGAATAAGAAAACTTTCTGATAATAAGTTTTTTTAAAGATTTAAAAAAACTTTATTTTATTTTTTCCAATTAAGGATTGAATTTTATTAGGAAAATATCTCATTTGGGAAAAATAATTTTTGTTTCTCATTCATGTCATAAAAAATGTTATCATTCTTCAAAATTAAGTTGTGATGATGAGATGGAAAAATTCTTCAAGGGCATAAAATATGTAACAGAACATTATTCACAACATTTCATTGCACACATTTCATAAGCTGATACCATTTTTGACTCACATTATTCCTCAAACTTATCCCGTTAGTATGCCTAAAAAATCCCACTTTTTTATTAAACAAAGCCATCGCGCGCATATAAATCTACGTTTACATGTGAAATTACGTACTTTAGACAAAAAATATTGTTTCAATCTGGCATATTCCAAATCCAAACTCAAATCTCAAAGAATGAGGTGGCTTGCTTAATAGTAAGTATAGCCGCAAGTCCACTCCTCTCTACAAATCTAGTTTTTTTCTATACAGACCACAGAATATTATATATTTTTTTGGGTAGACAAAGGAAAAAGTTTGACTTTCAATAATAGGACCATATAAAGCGTACGTACTACATACCCACACACATTTTTATTCATAGACGGGCTAAATTAGCCAAATCCTCAAAACCCATTTCACCCTTCGCAATTTAATTTAGTGTCCTATATCTTGAAAATGCCTCTACTATACTGACTTTTCTTTATAGTCAAGTTTCTATTTTGCTTTGCTTCTTGTAAGTATACTTATGTATGCATACCTATCTAAGAATTTTGAATGTTATTATTATTGGAAGGTAATGTTCTAGTCAGTAAGCCATTATGTTTACTAACTAACCATCATAGATACGCTACTAGAGAGGAAAAGTAAAGTAAGTTGTTACTTCAAATGGCTTAAAATGCTAGATTTCCTTCTTGGTTCTCAAGGAAAAGCGCAAAATCTACCTATGTATATACGCAATGTACAGAGTACATACACACATGGGTATACCTAGATGTTTATAAGCTTGCTGAGTAGCTGTATGCATTTCGTTGGTAAAAAGATGAAAAAGAATAAAAAAGTAAGAAATA
>JAITYZ010000319.1:0-19686 GCA_027744595.1 Paronellides praefectus | reverse complement strand
AAAAGGTGACTATAGCAATTACATACATCACAACAACACGAGTGAACAACCATTGACAATGATTCATTGTGGTGCGAATGCGAATGTATATAGGTAAAAAGAATTAGTAGGAGGAAGGAAGCAGGAGGCTGTCATGAGATGAGGCAAGTTTTTGCTGCTATATTCCGGTAAATCACACTGTAAAAATGACTGTATTGCATAGGTATGTTGTGTGTGGTCATTATGCAATTTACTGGCTGAGCTTATAACATCGTCGAGCATTTCGTGCGTATGTATTTGATAATGATTATGGCAATGGTGCTAATAAATAAGTTTAACTGTTATCCGAGCAGCAGATGCCTCGGGCAATTTAACACTGAGCATAGCAGTATTATTATTTTATGATGATATTTTTGTTACCTGTGTAAGCTTTACTAAATGCAATACAAACCAAAGGGAAACAAGCATGGTAGTTGCAGAGCAAGCAAAGAGTACAGTTATGCTAGCATGCAGAGTACATTAGTGGTTATGTTAGCTCGAGGGCAAGTCCCGTTATGTAATGAAATACCAACACGAAGAAAAGTTATCATAACTCTTCCTTCTCGGCGAGGAGGATAAAAGTGTGCTATTCACTCACGAAATAGTATGGGGCCGTTCATTACAACTAATGTAGACTTTCACACAGTTATTGCACTCTCTTCAAAATAGAATTTGAAGATTCATGAAGGAGAAAAATTCAGATTGAAGGATATTCGAAGGTGGAATATGGAATGTGAGTACACAATGTATGCACAGCTCCTTTTGGAAAGAGAGGGATGAAGAGTCTGTGTAAAAGACGCTCTCTGTAGTATTACGTTATTTGCTTCTTTTCATCCTACACAGCTCTCACACACATTCTTCTTTTACTCGTAATCATGTAACTTGTTCAAGAACAAAACTGGCTGTACAATAGCAGGCATAAGATGCAGTTTTGATCTTGAAAAAGCAGTGAAAGAAACAGTAAACTTACAACAGAAAACTTCAGACGCTGGTTGGGTCAATGCCCGAACCTAACCCAGTTTCTCCCCTTTGTCGTTTTCTGTGTCGCTCGTAGTTTCTTCTCTCCCCCTTCGTTCTCACTGCACTTACGAGAGCCGGAAAACATCATCCCCGTATCCTGTCTTCTGCTGATTTAACTTTAATTCCTATCATTCGCTGCCTAGTGTGTGTATTATGTTCACCATACTAAGCCGAAGTGAGTCAATGTGTCTAACGTTTACTATTTAATACAAAACTCACACATGTTATTACTACCTGCATTTTCATTGCAAACTGTACTTGATTTAGAGTTAAATAATCAGATATTATGAATCCGATCAGAAGAACGGAAAATACAAAATAAGGAAAAGATAATATGCAAATGGATAAAGCATGGAAAGAATTTTTTATTTAATGAATTTTTTTTACGTAAAAAAATAGTTTTTTAAAAATTATTTATATCGTTCATCTGTCCAATAAATAGTACACCAACCCAACCACCAAATCAAGCGTAGGTGAACAGACGGGTAGAAGTGCAATGTAAAATTGTCATGCTACTTTGACTATACATTTTTGATGTCTTATTTATTTTATTTTGGGTTTGTAATCAAGTTATGCAATAAACAACAGGTGGAAAGTAAACGTAGTAGGTGTATAATATGATATTATGGTAAAGTTACATTGCATATTGTATACCGTATGTATCCATGAATGTTGTGCCCTGTAGTAGTGATGATTAGGTGTTTCTACTACATTGCAATGCTGCTGTTGTCTCTTTGCATTTCCGGTGAATAATAATAATAATTTTTAATGCTGGAAGGTGAGTGACCTGCTGGTGAGGATCTGTTGAGGATGGTTGATGTATTTTGGAACTCTGCTTATTTCTACTTGGCAATGTATGCGTTGCTGTGGAAGAATGGAGTATCCACTCAAGTCAACCAACAAAACAATTTATTTTTGGCACGCATGCTATCTTTTGTGTTTTATGTAATAGGTATAGGTAGGTATAGTAGGTATAGGCACTGTACCTTTGCCTTGACAATGAAAATGAAGGGTTTCGTGGTGGTAACCCTTGTCGCTGAAGTGAGATGATTCAAAGTTAAGTTGTCATGCCGAACTTGATGAAGGTCCCAAGTCCCAAGTCTCCATTAACATTGAGAGAGGCAAGAAGGTTAGTCACCTGTGATGAACCCATCATCACAATAAATAGCTTAATGAAATTCGAAGATTATATAGCTAAACCACATGTGTTGTTGCCGGAGTATCGAAATCGAAGTATACATATCTTGACATCATCATAATAAACGTTAATACGAATACGACAGCTTAGTACGAGAGACTTTGTGATTTTTGATTTTTATTACAGTTTATAAAAGAGCAGATGAATGACATTGATACACTAATAATAATAAAACAAATCCTGATTATGTGTTAGATCATTGTTTTATGAAACGTAGCCCTGAGCATATTCGGTGGCAGCAAGGGACATGGAAATATGTAAACCCTAAGATGATTCTTAATAAATGAGATGAGAAAACTGCTTTGTCCCCTGATTCCGAAAGAATTTTTGACGTGGGTGTATCCTTTTATCTCCTTTTGGTTGTTTTCTTTCAAGGAGCAAACATTAATATTAGCAATGACGTCATTGATGATTTTCAGTTTCTATTGATCCACAGGACCTGATTTTTTCGACAGCATAATATATATGTCATCATATATGTTTTCGCATTTCGTATCTGCTTAATATAAATAATTCTAATCTCCTTTGCAGCTCCAGACTACACACGCCGCTTTTTAGACTAGGTACATGATTACGAGTACAGCACATCGAATCCTAATTAACAATTAACCTGCTGGTTAACTAGAATCATCTTCAATGATTTCCAGGAGTAGAGTGCGGTGTATGAGACATAAATAATATGTAGATATCTACATACTACTACTACACATTTCTAACAATTTAGGTACATATGTCAAGTTCATTAAATGAGAGTTTAAGAGAGGTCAATACACGAATCAAAGTTATCTCAGTTTGCTTACTTATTCATTAGATGTATGTATTGTTAATCCAATATAATTGTCCAACTCACTATTCAGTTCACGTTTGTCCTTAAGAACAAGTGCATCGCGTGCTCCATTTGTAGAAGTGAGCTATCTAAGACAATGATAAATTTGATTTAGTTGCAATTAGCATGTTACCTAAACATTCTGCGTGCGTCTAGGGGTGATGTTAGGCATATTACGTCACCGGAAAATGTCGGCTTATAGCAAAGTAATTCGAATAATTCGTTAATAATTTTCAGGCGACGATGCTTAAAATATATCACAGGCGAATATAATCACGTTTTTTTGGTGAACAGTGTCCTCGCAGTTATTACAGAGTTTTCAAGCAAATAATTAAGTTTTACTACTGTGGTTCTCAGTTTCCTTTTGACTTTTCAGGAAAACAAACATTCGAGAAATGTCCAATTTAGCGATGGTGTGATAGCTGCTTATTCTAGGTATTAAGTATGCAATATTATTATTATTATACACTTACCGCCGATGCATAATTGCATCACACCTTATTTGTCTACAACTAATTAAGTCTCCGTGTTTTTCGATTGAGAGTGAATGTATTTTTGCATTGACAATAAATGGGATCAATGACCACTCAAGACATATGTCACTCTTTGCTGGCCGAACTGAAAAGAATTTCTCTCGTCACAACAACATTATAATATTAGCTTACACGAACACATTTTCATACCTAATCATTTAACTTGCCATGTGTGGAGGATGGCTTGGATTCTTATTCTCTCGGTCCATTCAAAACAGCTCAAATCAACAGAAACCGTTATTCAACTTCATTCTCATCACGCCTAAAAGCAGTGTGTTGGTATGGTACGATCATGGACCTGCGGAGCGCAAGGATTTCTCTATTCCTTTCTTCGCTGCATTGTTGTCAATTTCCGCAACCAAAACCTCTGCACAAAATTATGATAGTCATGTGGTGTGAAATGTGAACGTGTCTTTACTATCATGTCATTTATACATGTTAAATGCTATTACCTACTTACTACTCATTCATTCATCCATCGGCCAAGCAAATTTTTATTTTTGGGGTTTTTTAAATCCTGCCAAAGATAGCCGAAATCAAACGGTCTATCACCTTATCAAAGTGTAGTAGCCTTGTCGGAAGTTTAACAAATGACATTTTCTTAATACCGAGACATGAATTATATTTTGAGAAACATTTGAAACTTTATAGAGTAGTTCGCTCTAATTTCGCACAATTATAGGTGTGCGCTTACTTTAACTCATGGATGATCATGCTGATCACATAATATATGATCTGAAGGTGACTTATTTTTACTTACCCAGTTTTTTTCACTTTGCATTTGCATAAACTATTTATGCGCATTGTATGAAAGAATAATAATTTAGGTTTGCATTTTTGATTTATATAATTTGTTAAATGTAATTATGACTGAAACCAATGATTGGTTTCCAATCGCGACCAATTATTATCGTTGTATGGATACCAGCGACCAGCTATCGTGTTGATTGCAATTTAGCACGTTAAATAAACTCAATACTACAAAAACAAGCGCAAAGTTTCTCGTTTAGTTGTATATACAATTTTATGAATAGTCGTAGAGTTCATTTCAAGCATCCCCCATTTCCATCATCACGAAAATAGTTTTACGTTCAAGGCAAACTCTCCAATATTTTTCCCCGTTTCAAGCCCAAGATTATTTGTTCACACAATCATGTCCAATAAAAGAGACATTCGTTTCCTTGTGAGAGAGCAGAAAAGAAGAGACCAATAATACCAATAGTTGTGGTGGTCTTTGTATTACGTACAAACATGCTACTAATACCAATATTATGTGGGTGTTTATTCACTCTATTGTTACTATTGCTGGTCATTGATCTTTAGTGTTTGGCCTTCAACATTCTGAATGTTACATTCACAATAATAGCAGTCATCCATCAGTTTTCTTCCTTGAAAGGGCAATATGCATCCTTTATTATCACTACAGTAATTATTATACATATAGGTAGGTAGGTACATACAGAAACCTGGGTAAATCTTTTATACTGACGATGCTTGTCATTTTGTGGGAAAGAAAAGAACTTTATTATAATATGTATTTTTGTGACCAAGTGATCACAGATGTATATTTGTAGCACAATTCCTCAAGGAATGATCTAGTCGGAAGATTGTGTTTAAAAAAAATGTTATTTAATAGAATAACAGTATTATTTATAGTGATGTGATTTACTGATGTGGTAAAGGAAGAGGATGAAAGCAAAGAGAAGCAACGGTAAAAAAAATGTTATTCCTTATTGTTCAGTTTTTATGAAGATAATTTGGATGCAGAGTTGCAGAGGGTAAAAGTAATCACAGTCCCACCAAATGTACCCTACTCATTTTCTCTCTCTCTCTCTTCTCCCCCGTTGCTGCTACTATAACATAACAAACATGTTAAATACGTGAATCAAAGTATCATTATTAGCATTATGTAAGGACTGCACTCATTGCAAAAAAAAGTGAGGCAGTAGAGGTAAAGCAGGCAGACTGAAACATTTTTTTTAACCCGTTCTTTTCTATTTCATTGTTTTCCCCTGTGAGAAGATTACATTATTTACGATGATTCCGACACCAGCCATGATGATGATGAAAAAAAAATGATAAAAATTCACTGGGCCAGCAGAGTTCGTTCACCCGCTTGCTGTTCTGTCTTCTTATTTTCACAGCCATATATACCAAAAGAAGACAAGCATAAATAACAACAATATTGTTCAGTGTTTAGATTTCTTTCTATTGCAAAAAGTAATACGCTTTCTTACTTACTTTCTTACTTCATATGTAATACATAATATTAGTAGGTACATACGACGTATTGTAATGTACATAGTGTGCATATATGTTCATGGGACAAAAGTCGCAGTAACGGGGATATTTTTCATTTTGTGTCATATAGGGCACAAGCATAATAGTCAAGAGAATGATTACCGAGAAGACGACGACGGTGGATGTTGGATGGTGTAGAAGAGAATATTATGTGGTAAAGTAGTCGACAAGTTTGCAATACTGAGGAAAGAGGTAACGGTTCCTAGGTCACTCAGTCACCATCATCATCGTCGTCGTCATACCAAACCGCACAATAGACGCGCTTATTTCTCTCATCCATTCATCCTGATTGTAATCACGTCTCTTTGTTGCTTGCATGCATGGCTTCGTTCGTGTTCGTACACAGAATCCCAGAACAGCATACACACTACACAAACCGTATTAAAAAACAACGTACTTATCCAACCAATGCAATGCAACTGCATCCTACAAAAAAAAACTGAATCTGGTTTACTATCATTTTCTTAAGACCTGGCAACAATCAAATCTTTCTCTCTTCTTTTTTGGTCCTTATTTCTGAACTTGACATTCACCATCTATTATCATCATCGCTTCTCTACAAAATATTTACATCATCTATCCTCTTCGCCATATTATTTCATCTTTTCTACTTGAGATATATAGCGTTTTGATGAGAAAGAAATTTCAAATTGTGCCTAAAGCTTGAGAGGTTATATTACCATGCTATAAGATGGACGACACAAGACAATAAAACGAAAAAAATACCGTAACAACTGATCACCATGTAGCTTTAGCTTGCAATATTGGTGCATATTGTTACATAGGTTTATATAATATTATGTTATATTTGCTCACAATCGCAAAAACACATTAGCAGGTGGGTTATATAGTGTGTAGTTGTATAACAGTCGCTTAAAAGCATTTATACCTCATACATTTAACAATAAGCCTACCACCTGTTGCCCACCGCTCCACTCATGTCGAGCACAGAACAACGGGGATGATATGTGATGCAAAAAGTGAAGGTATCATCATGGCAAGCTGGTGAAGAAGGAGAGAGGATGTAGTGCCGTTAACTCCTCTCGCATTTCCCTGTTGGAAAATCTGCCTTTGTTGCTATTTTATTATATAACTTTGTTGTGTTGTTGTTGATGATGATGATGATGGCGAGTACGTTGAACTTGAGCCCGAGTAGCCCAGTGAACTGAAGCCATCATCATTATCGTAATCAACATTTTCCCCCTACAAGTTGTACTGGTGTTTTTTTTTGCAATAAAGGAAAGAACGCAACAGCATCAGAAGAGTTTATTATTAAATCTTCGACGCTGGTTTCAACGGTGCAGAGTCTGCACCGTGTAGTTAACGAAATGAATGGTCCAAGGTAGTAAAGTATGGTGTAATGTATGGTATAGTAATTTCACATGGATTCTAAATTAGCAGTAGCCGAAAAAATTGAGTCCTTTGTAGACATTGTCGGTGAGACATTTACTGTCACGGTAAAAAAATAAATAGTTGTAGTTATAAAAAATCCCCATTTTGCAGTATGGAAAAATCACTTTTTCCAATTGTTAAAAAAGATAATATTTAGCGCTTAACATTAATTAAGAGTTATATTATATTATTGTAAGGTTCTCTATAAACTAGATGACATTGTGTACGCCAAAGCGTTCAAATTGTAGATTCAACTTTATGTTACTTTACGTGCCGCAGGTGCTATCAGTTATCAACTGTAATAAAATTGTTTTTCAATACAAACCCCTTTCACCAATCTACATGATTGGTGTAAACAACCTGGTCATTAATAATACTTGTTCATGGGAGATTACTAATCTAAATATTATCGAATGATGTATCACAAAGCATCTGAGTATAATGTTACTAAGTTTAAAAAAACACCTGGGGATGACAGTTTGATCTGGGTTTCAAATTCATCCGAGCTATTCAAAAATTCGACTGATGATACCATGACTCATGACCATGTAATAAAATGATGCCATTTTTCTGCTTGACGAGGTTGAGTGGTGGAACTCAACAAATCATAATTTTTTCCGATCGTCCAATTACCTTCCTATTTTTCTATGTCTGACGTTTTTCATTGCACTGGATAATAATAATGAATGAGTCACTTTGTGCCAACTTATCGTTGTAAAGTGACTGACAATCAATAAACCATTTAATTATGTACAAATAGTAATGACCATTGTTTAACTGGCTAAAACATTTAAACACGTTAATAAAACAAATCCAAAAATTGTAAATCAGCTTTCTAAGTTAAATGGTTAGGTCAGATTATACTTGGGTAACCCAAGTTGGGTTTGATGGAACTAAACGCATTGATAAATGAAAATGAATGAAAATGAAATCGATGGTTATTTTTCAAAAAACACAATCTTCCAACGTTCCATTTTTATTGCAAAAAAACCATCGAAATGGAATGGATCTGCATCAATCTTCATATATATATAACATTTCAAATATTACAAAATACTACAAAAGTTACATAAATTAAAATGTATGCATAATGGTACCTACCTACCTACATGCAATAAAATACAAAATAGGTATATAACAAAATGATTATATACAATTCTGTAACGATCAGTAATTTTTACTTCTCTTTTTACTAAACCTAGTTAAAAAACTCATTTTGGGTTGTTATCTTCCCCAGTATAAAGTTTCGAAAATTTTAATTCTCATGAATGGATCTGCATCAATCTTCATATATATATAACATTTCAAATATTACAAAATACTACAAAAGTTACATAAATTAAAATGTATGTATAATGAATAATGATGTATGTATGTATACAAAAAACAAGAACATATATGAATATGAATACATATCCACACAAAATATATACCTACCTACCTACCTAAATGCAATAAAATACAAAATAGGTATATAAAAAAATGATTATATAAATACAATTCTGTAACGATCGGTAATTCTTACTTCTCTTTTTACTAAACCTAGTTAAAAAACTCATTTTGGGTTGTTATCTTCCCCAGTATAAAGTTTCGAAAATTTTAATTCTCAAGATTTCGGTAATGGATGCCTCATGTCATTAGTTTGGACGGGTTCGAAAACCAGGTCTAACGGTTTATGAGAAGGAGGAGAGCGCGGACAGACGGAAGGTCCTTTTGAATAATACCCACAGCAGCGGATATTAAAAAACATTGTAAAAATGTCATGAATGCGATCTAAACATGATTATGTTATGGGCCATCATCATGTGGAATCACTGAAAAAAAGTTTCAACCAATGTTGTGATATATGTACGTACGCATCATTTGTCTTCTGTCCTCAAGTTATATGAACATACCTATGTACATACATAAGGATCCTTCCTTCCTTCTCTTTTGTAATCCTTATTCGCTTAAGTACCCATAGTGGTATTTTTGTCTTTTGATTTATACCAAGTAAAAACTCTAGTTATTAATAATTTTGGGGAAAAGGAAAAACGAGGAAACTAGCTTCTATGTCTTATAATAATAGGGTTCATATATTGTCAACTTCACAATGGACAAATGGACACGAGAATGAATACGACATGCATACCGAGGTATTGTAAAATATTCAAAGTTACAACAAAACTAACGCGTTCATGGCCAAGAATAGCATCAAAGTTCATGTATGCACATAAAGTTTCCTTTTCTGCCATGGAACGTGTAATACTTTGATGTGTTGTTTTAAGTACACATAGATAACATTCTATATTCTACATATTTTTTAGTACTAGATAATACATGAAAACTGCTTAAAAAAGTTTTTTTTTGTACTTCAATTGGCACGTCTGCTTTTTTACCATTGTTACTTTCAATAGAATCCCTTCCACGTAGTTAGCTATATATACATCATATATTCATAAATATTATAGCTTTTAGTTTGTTTGTTTGTTGCTGTAAATTTTAATTTCTTACAACAAAGATCTACAATGTCGACACAAACACATTTAAAATATATACATTTTCTAAGACGTTCAATTTGCTTTACACAGGAGAAAATATTTTTCAACCAGGAAAGTTCAGTTTTTGATTAGATTACATAAGGTGACATAAATTTGGCTAAAACTGTAATATTTTCATTATTCAACATAAAACGTGACACATTTTTGGTTCCAATATAAATTCAAGCCTTTAAAAGTTTCAAGGTTAAAACAGTTCATTATTAATATTTTTCGGATTTCATTCTTTCATTTTATCATAGTGACTCTTTAAAGTAAGACCAAACGTTGTGAAAGACGCGTTTTGAATGAAGACTTGACCAATCACCCACCGGAAATTAACCTTGAGGCTGCAAATTTTCCCCGTGTTATTACAGTTTGTGTCAATACAACAATTCAATAACGGTATAATATCACCAAGATGATTTCTACAACGCCGATGACAGCGATATTAACACCTCCAACCAGTGGAACAGTGCCTGGGATAGATAATAACAACAGAGCAGCAGAAGACAAGTAAGAACCGAAATCTTCAACAATCACATTAACATTACGTCAGCATTGATGCCTACATAATTATGGTTTTCTTTTATCGTTGCCAAACTTGGCGTATGTGGCTATAATATGCTTCTCATGAATATTCCATTTGTATGACATTCATTTTTGTCCATTTTTTTTGACACAATATACTTAAGATAAAAAATCCTTGCATAAAAACTTAGAATTTGTTGGTTCACTTTTCGAACCGTTTTATTGGCACTGGCAGCAGTACAGTATCTATGGATTACTACAAAAAGTTGTATATACAATATATGGAAAAGTTGACCCTGTGTCGGGTTCATTATCTCAGAAGTTTTACGTTTCCGCCAATTTTTTTTAAGCCATAATGATCAGCATTAAAAGCTCTATTGGACAGCCCCCTCAAAATTTTAAAATTCAGACTGTCACGGATTGCCATTTGTTCTACTAGAATAAACGTAAATGAATGCACTATTGTGCACTAGTTTTATGAATTTGAGAGTGTCAGTACTACTGACTCAGTAGTAGCGTGAATGCATTATCATTAAATGCTCATTGTTTGAAAGTAGGATAATATTATATAAATTTTTGTGATGATCTGTTTACAACACGGTTTTGCGTGATTTGATTTTTTGATTTGTCCATCGTTATAATATGACTTGCGCCTTGAGCAAATGGAATGGTGTCAAAGGCACGCCTTGCAGGGAGAACAGCCTTTTCGGTTCAAAGTTTATCATTTTAACCGATGTTTTTTTTCAATCGGTGCGGACGGATAAAGTACTTAGATTAGGCTCCGTGAAATGATATTTCGAAAACCAATGATCTATGATACATTTTACCAGTGACACCGTGATACGAATAAATGTCCCAGCAACAAAGCAAAAGCCCCTTAGGGAATCTACATCTAATCTTGTGCATCTTTGGAATGGCATTTCATGACTTTTGGTTAATGAATTAATTATGCAAGAAAATCGTACATATTTTTGTTGGTTATTTTCCTGAAACCCCTTTATTGCCCGACCTGTTCTATAGCGTAGTGTATTATATGATGGTTTACAACAAGCACTCGCATTAGACACCCCACGCTATTACAACCAACATGTCTGTTTTCCCGGAAAACTTTTCCGGTATCATCCTCTTCTCCGTCAACAATATTGATATACACACTGTCGTTTTTTCATATTATACATACATACCTACTTACACTCTCAGTGTAATACACAGTGTGTGTACTCAATGAAGAGAGAGACCCGTGTCAATCAAGCAGTCTGTCTGCTGTCCTCATGTCGTCTGACAATACTTGGCCATCCTAACGGCAGTAGTCTCTGTTGTTCCATTATTTCGGAGATCCCACACATGTTGTACTGTTGACCCTGTAATTTCCAATTCAGTCTGGAAAAGCCAACAAGAAAGTTTGCTCACTTTGGAGCGTCCTCATTTTCAGTTCTACTTTTATTCAACTTACACTATCCATATAACTTTCTCTTGTTCCATAACCTCATGCATTTTTGATGGGGCTCCCTGGTCTGGCCCAGTTTACTCCTGCGTCCTAAATAAAGAAACATAGACCTTGGAATCTCTTTCACTACTATAATCATTTCTGGTGTCCCATGTTATTCGGCCTTCCTTTTTCCTCCACTTCAATTTGGTATCATCTTTTTAAGAAACTAAATTCTAATGGTTTAGTCTATTGATTTGTAATGAATTTTTGGTATTGCTGGAGGAGGAAGACCATATATAACTCAAATTCAAGTGAATTTTCAATACTATTTTGCGCAGTAATTCCAGTTGAAAAAACACACAAGTATAAGCATAGAAATAAAATAAAGCTGTAAGAACTGCCATAAATACGTAGCGGATGGTTATGCAAATTAGATGATTTCATGTTGATTAAGCTATGGGAGTAGGAAATAACAAAAGTTCAGATCCAATCGTTTTAAAATGATTATATGGACAGACAGACAGGATCTCAATAAATGTAGCCTAGCGATCACAAATAAACATCAAATTTACCCCATTTTTAAGACAGTCTTGTGGTAAATTTGCCATTTCCCAAGTATGAACTGCCAGCTGCCCATTATATTAAAGCTTTCACCTTGATATTTTTCTGCTCGTGTTAACATTGTCACTATTAATTCTATTTCTTGATGTTATTGCTATTACCAGCTTTCATCCTTTTCTTGTTGAGATTCCAGCATTACTTTCCTTTCTTCCAGTTTATCTGTATTCCGTCACAATGTTATTATGGGATATTTGATCCCGCTGCGCTGTTCCTGCTCATTGTTATCGTTCTTATATTGATAGGGTGCAATGTGTGACACACATCTCACTTTTTCGAGTTTTTGTCATACGAATATAGTCAAAAGGTAACGTCACTTTTCCAATATATGCTTTTACAGCAACACTAACTTGCTAAAATAAGGTATGCAATATGCAACCTTGCACATGAGTGTCGTCGTCATCATCACCATCCATAATCTTCACAGCAAAAAGGGAATGAGCGTTATTTTCAATCCGATGGCCACGTGTTGTCCGATTAACTAACTTCCAGACTCTATCCTACTAATGTTAAAGTACCCGGCTATTAATAGAGGGCGGCTACTAATTGAGGCCCGGCTTTTAATGGCGGAAATACGGTATTTCTACTTACAGTCCTAAAAGTACTCAGTATATACCTACGACTACATGCTTCATGTTTAGATCTCCATCACGGTCAGAACCACTGCAGTAACGTCACTTTTCCAATATATGCTTTTACAGCAACACTAACTTGCTAAAATAAGGTATGCAACCTTGCACATGAGTGTCGTCGTCATCATCACCATCCATAATCTTCACAGCAAAAAGGGAATGAGCGTTATTTTCAACCCGAAAGCCCCGTGTTGTCCGATTAACTAACTTCCAGACTTTTTAAGACTTGATGCAAACTTCCAGATTTAGAAAAGCATGCTACAAAGAGACAACTTTTTTTTCTTCAAAATTTTACATATTTACTTACATCAATTTACTCATTGATAATTATTGTTATTTATTAACATGTTTTTCTCAATTCATAGTTTCCCATGTTCTTACATGAGAGACATAAAATGGAAAAATAATTTATCTAATTGATAAAAATAATTATTACTTTGCAACAGCGGCATATCTGCAACTGTTGCAACATTTAATTTTTTCCGAAATAATAACAGTCACATTCGCAACAAAAATATCCATACATGCAACAATTAAACTTTTACCGTTTTTATTTATTTAGTCTCCGTTATTTAGGCCGTGAGTCTCACAATAGTGATGACTGCCGCTTCTTCGTCTATGTGATTGAATACAGTGATTATGTTTCCAGCTTAATCACTCAGAGCAGAATCAACATACCATTTTGATAGAGGAGACTTTAATCTATCATTTCATATACAGAGTTTTAAAAAAATCATTCACTAAATCAAATGTTATCGCGACACAAAGTTGCGAAAGGGCTTTTGAACATGCTTGAATGTGTACACTCGATTAATAATGTTATTTTGTATCCTTTTTGTCAAAATTCATTTTTACTGTTTTCATCTCACCGATTGCAAATTTTCTCCAGCTCAATACTTCAATGCCTGGTCATTTGCATATATAATTAAACAATCATCATTGTATAATAATATTATGGGTACTCATCAAAGGAGCCAGGTGAAAGTTAACAGGCGGTTAACTCCCGTATGGAGCTAATGTTAACCTGCATCTTACACCTTTACTTCATTCGATAGGTGTTATTTGTGGTTAAGATGCACTTGGTTAAAATTGAACCCACACCTTGCATGATTGATTGGTTTGATCATTTGATAGTTGCTACGGCATACAAAATACAAGTGCAATAATTTGTATGCGGTAACAACTACTGTGTATTTTTTGTCGGGCAGTTTGCATTTTATTATCTGGAAGTTTGTTTTTCAGGTAAAAAACCAAAATGTCGGGTAGTTAGAAAGTCGTGATTTTTTCAACCAACCACAAAGGTACATTTTCAAAGGATCCGTAATGTATGTTGAACCGGTAATGAGGGAGTTGGCAATGAGGAAAGAGTCACGAGAAAGGAACAAGTCTGCTTAAAGTGAGTCGGATTGACATAGGACTTTTGCAGCGTATTTCATTGGCTATGTGTTGACATTGGACAAGAACCTGTGCTTATGTACATTGTACAATCACAATAATACACTAACCGAGCATACCATAAACACCGAGAAATGTACATTCTCGCACATAAGTATGACAAATACAAGGATGAAAGCCAGTGCGACAGGAGGAGAGACATGACGACAGAAGGGCAGCTTTGCTTTACGTCACCAAACCCGAAACCCACACAAGCCGAGTTTACCTAACCTATGCATAAGGTTTGTATTGGGTATATATATTTATGTATATATATATATATACATATAGATAGATTGTTTTAGGTATGCTTGTTATTATTACACAAGGACAAATTCGAACAAAAGCAATCAAGTAAGTAGTCACCTATATTGTCCACCCATAGTATGGAAATGGAATCCATACTATTCCATACTATTATGGATTCTAAAGACTATATAGACATAATATGGTATAAAAACACATTTTCCGGAGCAACAAGAAACACATTACATGCAAACAAACCAGCAAGCAAACAGTCGAGTTGTGAGGAGATTGAACATGAATCCGATGTAAACCAGTTGCTTCACCCTCGCCATATACAAAAATATATAATGTGTGTAATGCACATTATACCTAAGTCAACACAGATCATGTTGTATCATACAACTTGTATGTATATAGCAGTTGCAGCGAAGTAATGGAAAAAAACTGAGAAAGCAATGCATTCCCAGTCCCCAGTACAAAAACACAGAATTTATTTTTACTTTTACCTTGCCAAAGCAAGGGCAAGGAGCTCGACTCTCTCAAGAAAAAAGTTGTAGGGCCGTTTTTCTTACACTTGTTCATTTGTATATGAATATATGCAAACGCATAGTGTGTGTGTTTGTTGAAATAGTTGCTGCAAGTTTTAAACATATAAATGCATCAATTTAAATGTAGGTCAGTGTCAGCACGAACAACGGCCAACATCATCGTCTTCCTAACTGGTGGCGTTGTGAATACTTGCAGCAGACACCTTGGAAATGTAAACATATGTAATATATAGAAATGGTAACTCGCCAAGAAATAAATTTACACTCAACCAAAAAAAAAGGCGAAAAAGACAGCCAATGTGTCAAGGAAGTCACTTTTGAACTTGATAATCTAAGATTATATTATGTATATGATATACCTATTTACATATAGATCGTATGTAAGACACACCGTCATTAGATATTTGAAAGTTTGCTAGACCTTTGGCACCACACCGCCAGAGATATTACATATATATTAGATAATGTACTGTAATCCAACTGTAGGCTTTCCCCAAGATCATCATCATCATCATCATCATTGCAATGCCAAATTATTGTCGTCTAGTTTGTCTCACAGCGCCCCAGTACACAGGAAACCATTGATGATGTTATATGCAGTCGTAGGTTATGTTTTATGTTAAATCTCCCTTTTACTTGCTGTTTTTGTATCTGCGACCAGGTAAACAATTTTTTTCTGTCTGCTGAAAAAGCACAAGGAATAGCAAGGTGCTGTTTGTTTGTAGTGCTAACCTACTTGTATGTTTGTTAAGCTCAAGGCCTCTTTCATTTTTTAGTTTTGTTCCATTTGCCGTTATAACCCATTATTATGCTCCAACTATACACCTACCTCCACATATATTTCCTCCATTGCGCCAAGTCCTGTTGACATTGACTCTATATTCGTTACACATGAAACACTTGCACATAGATTCTCATATATAAATATATATATATATATTGTCACGTTATATTATCGTGATACTACTGGGGGATCATGTATAATTGAGTGTGAGCAGCTCCACTCACTTAAACTTGCTTGCTTTGGCCTTCATTCATAAGCCCAAACTTTTTTTTCCACTCGCTCAGTTATACAACTCCGGGTTTTCTACACTTTTCTTGGTGGCGGTAGCATGACCCTGAAGAATCGATCTATATAGCTATGCTGCCGCCTTAAGCATGCATCACGTATCCCATATCAAATATAGTGCACAAATATTTGTGCAAACAAACAGTTTATAATAGGTTCGTATGGCTATGTTGAATGAGTACTACAGTTCTGTACTACTTTTCCTACTTTTCCTACTTTGCACTACTTTTCCTTTTAAGCTTTTACTACTCCTGTTCTGCTTTCTTTAGACTGTCGTTGTTTGCGTAGGTCGTCAAATTCACCAAGCCAAAAAGCATGCATGCCTGTGCACTGCTCCTTCTCTTGTTTCACACATGCTGTTATTGTTGTTGTTTTGTATTGCGACTTTGGAAGAGTATCGTCTTCTTACGTCTGTGTGACCGAGAGTGAGAGTGGTTGGTTAGTTGATTTGGACTGCAGAGCAGTAAGAGCAAGTGGCACTCCATGCATCTCACTAAGCTTAGCTCAGTTGTTGTCCACTTGGCAAACGAGGCAGGTGAGCTTCAACAAACATCATCGTTTAGATATATACCACTTTGTTCAGTTGACGTTCTTTCTCATGTACCTTTCCCTACATCACACATTTAAATTACAAAACAAAACTTAGCATCATATAAGTAAAGTTAATAATAGATGGTGACCTTCGACTAGAGTAGAGACTTGAAACAAGAAGAAAAATGTGTCTTTTTAATCTGAGACTCGCTAGAGAAAACTGAAAACGAAACGATAGGAAAAGAGAGCTTTCACTTTTTTCGTAATTAATTGTAAACGTAAATATCATCGACAGAGCTTTTACATTTTATAAACCACCGATTGTAGCCTGTTTACAAAAAAAAATAACATTTTTTACAAGCACAAAAGTTTTATCTTGAGAAAAAAATCATCACGCTGTTCATTGGCCTTCAACTACTATTATTAATAATATTGAATGTGAAAGTATATATTTTTCACTTCGGGGAAACTTCCTAGTGTACCTGTTATGTCGCCTCAAAAGTGTCTTCCTTGAAAGTTTGGAACCTTTTCTCGTATCTATATAAGCAAACAAAGCTTTTTTATTAAGACAAAGAGCTTACAAAGGTTTCCACGTTTTTACCTTATCACTCGTACTGTATAGTTCACAAAAAAAACAGAAATTTATTTGTGCGTGCAAAGTAAAAAAAATCGGATAATAATGTTGACTTTTACATGCATTCAATCTCCTCTGAATTTTAAGAGACGCTTCAACACCCACAGAACAGGTAAAAGCTCCACAAATTTTCATTTCTTGCATCTCATTTTACACTTACATTTTGAAGACAATGTGCAATTTGTGTTTTCATGGGTTTGGTCTGTTTTGGTCTGAGATTATACATTGGAAAATAGAAATAGATACAAAGTCAGAGTGTAAATTTCATTTTGATTTGAAACTTGTCCTGGCCATTTAGTTTATAAATATCCTCAAAGTCTCCTACAGAATGTGAATCCTAGTTTACAGCATTTACAAAAGTTATGATGCATTTGTCTCTAAATTCATACATTTTTCTTTACGCTCACTTTATAACACATCACTTTGATAAGTCATAATAACAGTTCTTTCTCTTGCAAAAAAAATCATTAAATAAACTTTAAAACTTTCTATATTTTCCATTAATTTGTTCATTTACTTATCTTATTCCTTGAAAGTATGAGACTCGGTCATGCATGATGCGGGTACATACTGACCCTGAAATGAGCCGTGATCCTAGACTTTAGTGATACATTTTATTATTAGGTGTGTTTATGTAATATTTTTTGTATTCATAGTCCATATTATGGACTCCATAAAATACCAAATACCTAAACAGCAATTTTCAATTTATGTATATGATACAGTGTAAGGACACACTTGCATTTTTGTTTCAATGTCAAATTCTCCGTTTTCTTGTGGTAGCTGTTGTATTAGGGGATTGCGTGACTTGTCCAGTAGTATCAAGAGCATTTCATCAGTCCCAACTTTCCCTGAAAATATTACCAAAAATATATTACATGGGGAGCACAGCACGCCGCCGTCACTGCTATCCAAGGAATTTTCTCTTTATCCTTATATTATCCTACCTACAACCTAGCCATTTAATTATTCAGTGTGCAGTCATTTTTAGCCTCAACATAAAACATGCCATTTTTTTTGCACTTTGCTATTTTCAGTCACCTTCACTCAATTTCCTAAAACTATTACACCAGCCTTGTTTACTGGTATTTACTCACGGCTAGGGTTTGTACAGGTATGTTACATACAGACATAGGTATATGTATGTATAGAAACCTACAAGTTTCCGAAACCCATTCCTTTCATGGAAGCCCGTTAAAATAAAGAAAAACATCTGGTTTAAACCTGTAGCAGGTTTTCAAAATAATAAGTGAACTTAACTTTATTAGTCACTCCCCTTTCTTATAATTTAAAGGCATGATTGACGTTTATCGGGATCCCAATAATAACACATTCTGCCGATGCGATACTGAAAAATATTTCTCAGGACGATGTTGGCATTGGTTTCATTATGCAAGCATTACTACATCCGACTTTTATTTCGACTCACTACTATACTCCATATTGTGTTTGATCAGAAATTATTGTTTGATTATTTGATTATACAGGAATAAATCTGCATACTTTCATACTGTCCACAAGAAAAGGGGGAAATGGTACATGTCTTTTGCATTGTTGCCATGAGCAGGCCTTCACCTTAGAAATTGTACTGCAGAAAATAATTTACCCATTCCTTTTTCTCTGGTCGCAGATTTGTCCACAATAGGTGCTATATAATTACCTTGAGTACAATTGTGTTTGGCTTCATTGTGGGGGGAAGGGGGAACTCCACAAATTACATTCAGATTTTAGACGATATGAATAAATCAATCAACCATCTCTTATGCGATTCTTTCATGGGTTTTGTACGAGGAAAAATAAGAAGCCATTGGAGTGCAAGAAAAATTTGTTGAGTAGGTATTATTGCTCAGTACCCTTTTACAAAATTACTACAAATTCTATTTTTACCTCAGATGCATGGAGAAAGAGAGAGTAATACATACGATACGTGTATGAGACTAGGCATTAAAGAGGGTATGATGGTGAATCATGTACTTTCGCGGACTTTCCAAGCGAGCCGCTGCGCTGTGTTCAGGTTTTAGCAGTCTAGTTGGTTCCATGAATGTAGTCGCTCATACACACACAACAACATGCGAAAAGATGAATATTTATGCAGCACAGAGAAACTGAGAGCCGGTGAAAATGGTACAAGGTTATTGCTGTTTGTTTTGATATTGAGTTTGTTGAAAATAGATAGGAAGTAGGAAAAAACAGGTAATGTTTTATGTTGA